>JAKOGI010000219.1:132500-345000 GCA_029747015.1 Carnegiea gigantea
CTTATTGACGAACAAAACAACCACTACTGGATGCAATCTAAAGACATGGTTGTGGACAATGCTGTCAGCGTGGAGTTGGCTCGTATGAAGGTGATGCTTCGATTTGCTGGGGCTATGATTGTTCTTCTAAGTGTAATCGTCGTTCGGGCTGCGTTTCTTTAGGTAACATGGACGTTATCCCACACTTGTCGCACTTGTAATGTGCGTGGTCGTCATTTTGGACTCAAACAACCTTATTCCATATGTATGTTGGGTCATGTGCTCCCCTATACGGCCAATGGCTGGGAGTAAGGTAGGTTTTCTGCTGGTTAAAGCATATAAGTCATGTAATGTTATGCAATGACATGTGAATCAAGTACTTTGTACTTGCATCTGTTATGTATAATATAATGGGCGGAATATATGAATGGGTGGACTCAGTTGTGGGGGGTGACTTCCATATGTTTGTCGTTCCAGATAACCCGTAGAAATCAGTTTCCCCACCCCGGGTTATCCGCAGTGCTCATTTATTGTACTGATGCATGTAATGTACGATGTCCGTAATTGTGCTCAAACCCCCTTATGGGTGTCAACTTGATGGAGGCTACATTTGTTTAGCATGCCACATATGGGTACGGCAGGCATCCAACCCACACATACTTGGGTGTAAAATAGCTTACAACTTTTAGTCGAAAGACTTCGTCCGCCACGTGCAAACATACAAACACTAGACTCTTCTACAAACACTCTACGGATGTACTTATTACAATGTACGACATAAAACAGAAGAGTAGATGACAACACCGACGGATGCCCTGTTAGCATAGTGCACTGGGTTAGGCCGATGTCGGTACACAGTTTCTCGTGCCTTATTGCTTACAGCATGCCCTGTGTGAAGTGAACAACTGTAATGTCAATGTCCATTAAGGTAATGGCCTCCTACAATGGGAAGCTGTAATGGGGAACACAAAATATCTCACCTTCACATAGAATGATACGAAGTAATTGTCACTAGATAAGCCTGTGAGGGCCACTTTTGCTGGATCCCACACAACTGATACCCCCTCGACAAACCCGATTGGTTCAGTGTAGAAGTACTCCAGTGGAGTGGCCTAATTGAGGAGGTGACGGGCATTTCGCCCAGCAGCCCGTGTGTCGGTTAGGATAATGACTTGGCAACCCATGGCAGACATTATTGTGAACAAGTTTGCCCTAAATGACGCTCTAGCTGTGCCCCTACAATTCCACAAAAACACCCGAACGTCTTCCCTTGTGGCCGTGGGCACCCCTAGCGGCATAGCATCAGGGGACATCATACGCATTGCGTGGATATCGTACATAACACCGTCCAATTCCTCCAAAGGAGTGAAATTAATATCGAAACTTACCTGCAGCCCTTCCTTGACGTAGGACGAACAAGTGTGTGTTGTCCGTCCAACTACCATAACAGACGTTGGTAACATCAGCTGAGATCATGTATGTTGATTGTGGAGTGTAAGTGGGGGCTGGAGTTGGGTCAATATCGAACACCCACACGATTCCTTCACCTTCAACCATGTGCTCCACAAGGATGCACTGCCTCCCGTCTACCCATACACTAGCTCTCCACTCTGGTGGTCAGTTCGGATCAAACTCTTTCACAATTGGAACTTGGTCTGGGACAAGTCTACCGGATGGAAGCATACATTTCAAACTGCGGAGCCGTTTCCGATTCACAGGACTGAAGTCATTCCACAAACGAACAGGGCAATCCATGAGAGATTGCAACAACAAGTTTGGCAGACAATGGAACACTGCATTTTCAACCCAACCAAGGCTTGCTCGGGTTGGTGGAGCATGAGCACGACCAGCCACAATTGCAGGGAATACTGAAGTTATAAAAAGGAACACCCTCCTTTTACATGACAGGCGGGAAGGGAGGGAATGAAGGGAAGCACATGCGTTTGTTACTGAAGGAATTCAGTTTTTGGGAAAGGGCTTTATAGACAGTTCTTTGCGCACCTCCACAACCTTGCACTTACCCTTACTCTACCCTAAACCCTATATATGCAACCTTACATATACATATATATATATAATATAGTTATATATATGTATATATATATAATATATAGATATATACTATATATATATATTAATTATAATTACACATAGACATTAACATATTACATATACATATAACAATAATAAATATACACACACAACACAAACGCATATACATATCTACCATATGATATATAGATATATAGTATAGAGTATTATATGTATAGGTATATATACACACACACACAGATATATATATATATATATATATATATATATATATATATATATATCTCTATATATGTATATATATATATATATATATATATATATATATATATATATATATATATATATAAATTATATATATATATATATATATATATATATATATATATATATATATATATAAATATGTATAAAAATATATATATATATATATACATATATACTGTATATACTCATATACATATAATTAAATTAATTATATATATATTATATATATACTATATATATATATTATATAGATATATACATTTATGTACAATATATATGTTATATATTTATATATTACACATATCTATATACATCTCTCTCTCTGCTATATGTGTGTGTGTGGTGCTATATATATACAACACACACATTTACACACACACATATATATATATATATAGATATATATAATATATTATTATACTATATATATATATACTACATATATATATTATATAGATATTAATATATATGTGCAGATAATATATATAATGTGTGTGTGTGCATATATATACATGAATATATACATATAGGTAGATGTATACATGTAGGTGTGTGTCTCTCTCTCTCCATATAGATATTAAGATTATATAATATCTATATAATATATATATATAGATATATATATATATATATATAATCAGCTGAATACATATACTTCTGAGAAAATGATATAAAACAAACAAGCATCTGTTTTCATGAAATGAGGAGGCCCATATACGGACATATGCCACATGTACAGTGCTGTGGCAGAAGGGGGTAGCGAGGTCAGTGGCAAAATTTGGCGCGACATGGCCCATGTAATGGGCGGGAAGACACAGTGATTGGCGGGAAATTTCCCACCACGGCTGCTGACGATCGCACGTCCTTTAGCAATTTGCCTCATTATATTTACTTCTCTCACCCACTGAACTGATGGTGTTAAATTCGTAAGTATACAATCACAAGAGGGGGGTAAATTTTAGTGTTTGATTTTCGCATTGTAAATAACAAACACCCTCACAGAGGTTATTCTCAGATGACAAACACCCTAGTGACTTGTTTGCAGGGGGTGTTCTCAAATATCGCAAATGCGAAAATCACCAAGATAAATGCGGAAAATAAAGCACATACACAATTTTTACGTGGAAAACACCTCTAGCCCAACTGAGGTGTGAAAAACCACGACCTACCTCATGTAGGATTTAACCCCTTTCACTAACGGGCTTCACACGTTACAAATGTAACACACCTTGTTACAACTTGCAACCACGTAACCTTCTTCTCTAAGAAGGGTTACACCACGTCCAAATCTCACCAGATTGGACAGGTCCAAAGTCCACACGACTGAGGACCACTCACTCACTTTTCTGATCCAAGATCAGGGTTACAAAACACCTTACGGGGGTACTTCTGATTTAAGCAGATGTAAGATACAATGAGGTCCTAGTATGCCAATATCTTGAAAGCTCAGTTTAAACACAACTTGTCTCGATTTTTCTTTTCTCAAGCGTAACTCGAAAAATTCTTTTCACTAGAAAAACCACTTTTGAAATTTTCCCTTTTTTGCGTATGTTGTGTATGTTTCTCGTCTTTTCTCCTCTATGCAAATGGGAGTGAAATGCTGAGATTTTAAACACAAAATCCAACGGTCAAAAACAAGGAGAGGTGAAAAAATCAGCTAAGTATGGAAAACGATTTTCAAGCAAGAAATACTCCCCAACGGCTAGTGATAAATTTTTCCCAAAATATAAGGGATTTGTTATCTTAAGAGATAACCCTTATCTTCCCATAGCTGTGAAGAAGATTCAAATGACAACCAAAAATCTTCAGCTTTTGAAATTTTATCATATCCGAAAATATAGGCAAAGGGAATCTTTTAGTTTTGGCAATTCTCCCAAAACCTATTTTCGCAAATCTCCCATAATATTTTCAAGAAATATCCTTTCCAGAATAATAGCAATCTTGGAATTTAAAGAAAGTATTCTGGAGATCTTGGCCAACCAAAATGAATTTTCAAAGATAACCGGGTATGACCACTTCAGTTCAGAAACACCCTAGGCACCCTGTTTGCAGGGTTGTTCGCAACTGGTGTTCTGAAGTACTTAGCGCAAATACCGATTCAAGAGGTGTTTAAAATGACGTTTTCAATATTGGCATATTAACAAGAGTCTAAATAAATAAAACCTATATACCCAAGACTTCTTGTTTTGAACCAGTCATCTTGTCCAAGATTGGTAGAGCTGCTGTGAACACCAAGGCCACCTTGTTTGCTGGGGTTGTTCTTTGCATTGCTAGAGTTCAGGAACATGCCTTACAATCAACTGTCGAGGTGGTGTTCTTGACTTAACATAGAATCACCAAGTAAAACCTGTTTTGAAGACTTGTTTTCACATGTAGCAAACCAGTTAATACAATAAAGATCACAAACACCAGTTAGGCCTGTTTGGAGATCGTGTTTGGAGCAATATTACTTGGACAAATTTTTACACTTAGATTTGTCATCATTAAAACTAAATATAATAACTCAACAAATTCCCCCTTTTTGATGATGACAAACCAAGTGACCATATTGACAAATATTAAAAACAAATTTGAGAACCATGTATGCTGATTAATTTGGTTATCCACTAAGGTCCGAGTGTTCCAAATTGAAAGAGGGTCAATATTTGTCAAGTAATGGTTCGTCTTCCCCCTTTTGGCATCATTAAAAGCAAGAACAGCATTGAAAGAAAAAAGTAACGGGTGGTTGCAAAACAGTTACGACAAGTAAGCACGCAGAGAACAATGCCAAGTGTAATGCCAAAGAAAAACAACAAGGGTGTGGTCTTGATTGCAGTGGAGGAATACTGGGAGCGAGATCAGAGAGGAGTGCAAGGAGTTCTTCGTGGCGTTTAGCTGAGATGGCCTTCTCTGCTTTAAGAGCAGACTTCACAGCAGAAAGCTCTTCTTTGAGGCGTGCATTATCCTCAAGAACAGCTTCAAAGGTGGGACTGGGTTTCTCAGAAACAGGAGGTCGAGGTGGTCGAAGACCCTGTTTGTGAGTTGACCCATGGCCAACGTCAAAGTCACACCCCATTAGGGAGTCAACGCCAATTTCATCAATCAGTTGAGCTGGCACTCTCCGTTTAAGCTCAATACCAAAGTGCTCAAACACCGTGGTCAGCAAGAACCCATACCCGAGATCATGGTTTCGGGTGGTGTTCGCAATTCGCCCAATGTGGCGAATCATGATAGCAGGAAGATTTATGGGTTCCTCCCTATCCAAGAAGTCGACCAGGTACTGATCAAAAAGGTCTGCTGAGTTCTCCCTTGACCCCTTGGAATCACGTTCTTAATGACGAACATGAAAAGTAGTTGGTGAAGAGGGATCAGATCACCCTTTTTTACAGAGGAGGGTGTTCTCAGGCTCTGTTTCTGGCTGACCCGCTTGGATATCTCCAGGAGTCTGGCTGTCTCTAGGACAGTTTTGTCCTCCCTCACATACATAGCAAATCCATGGGAGGGGATGCCCAGAATGTCACCAAGAGTGGCTGCATCGAAGGAGAAATGCCACTCATTGACAGCACTTGTCACCACCCCATTTGTGACAAAGCAGTTGGCATAGAAGTCAGCCAACTCAGGCACAGAACACCCTTGCTGGGTGTTTGCAAACAACTCAAGCCAGCCTTGGGCTCGAAGCTTGGTCAAAAACACCCCCAGCCCAAGTTCCTCAAGGAAGGGTATGTTCACTACCTTCCCCCTTACAACATTGCGCCGGAGGAATTGCACGTGTTTCTCAGACAGGGGAGAGGGAGTGGACAATTTGGTCTTTTTGATTTGAGGAGCCGGGGATGCAGTTTTGGAAAGAGGGGGTGTTTTCGGTTTCCTCTTGAGGGGTGTTTTTGAGGCTGAAGGT
Organism: Carnegiea gigantea; assembly: GCA_029747015.1. NCBI lineage: Eukaryota > Viridiplantae > Streptophyta > Magnoliopsida > Caryophyllales > Cactaceae > Carnegiea > Carnegiea gigantea. The sequence continues at coordinate 138,673 of JAKOGI010000219.1, forward strand.
TTAGAAGAAGTGGTGATTGGTTTTGAAGGGTTTTGTTCATCAGAGGATTCTGAGAACACGGGGGTCCCTTGTTTGAAGGAGGGATCCTCGGAATCAGAACCAGAAAGGCTCGAGGAGGAAGAGGCAATCTCCTCAATAACTGGAGCAGAAGGTTTGGAGGATCTGGGGTCGATCTGAAAGCAATTCTCGCAGATTTGCAAGAAGGTTTAGAAGGAGGAGAAGAGGGAGTTAGAGAGGGGCGAGACCTTGGTGGTGGTCGTGTTCTTGGCGTTCGGGTGCGCCTAGCCACCATCTTCACCCTTTTTCTCTTCTCTCCAGTTTGAGAGACCAGAGGAACAGAGTCATCCCCTTGACAGGACTATCTTCTGTTTTGTCACCAGAGTCCTCCTTCAGATCCATGAACAGATCATCGAAGAACGCATCCCCTGTTCTTTGAGTTGTTTCTGGGAATAGCACAGAAGAACAGGGTTCAAAATCCCTAAAGAGGATTTCTGGGTTCTCCAAGAATTGGTCTTAGAAACCCGAAGAACCAGCAACAGCTTCAGAAGAAATGGGATAAGGGATTGTTCCCACATACACCACTAATTTCCAACCGAAGGAGTAGGGAATATCATTCAACTCAAGCCCAATACTTTTGAGGTTTAACCGATTGAGATACCCGAATATTATGTGGATAATTGGGCGAGGAGGAGCCGGAATCGAGGGTATAATCATGTTGTTACTCTCAGAGATTGATGAAGAATCAGTTTTGGGAGCCATTATCGCAAGGAAGAATTTCGGGTTTTGAGGGTTTTGCTAGGGTTTGAAAGCAAGAGCAGAGGAGAGAGCAAGACGGGGAAGACAGACGCACGCAAGGGGGTTTTTTTTAAACTCCCTACCCGTTATGAAGGGCCACCTAGGGAACACCTAGAATTTAAGCAGGCAGCATACGTTAATGACAATTAAGGCATACCTGTTCGAGCCGCCTACTCTTGAACATGCTTCTCTCATTCCAAGGTCTGTCATGAATACTCTTTCTCCATCTCCCAAGGCAGCAGTCTTCACATATAATCATAGTAGCACACAAGACTACACATATTCGTTAAGCATAGACCACTGTTTTGATAACAAGAATGCAAACAAGGGGATAGAACAGGTATTATAAGGTGTTTTTATCAGCTTGGTCTAACTCTGAGAACAGGTGTTCTCAGGGTGTTTTCACCAACCCCAATTCCAGTCTGTTTCTCTCGAATTAGTCTCTACTCAGTGCTTTAGTGAATATATCAGCAATTTGATTTTCAGTGGAGCAAAAATTTATTGAAATAAAGCCTTTTTCCACATTATCTCTTAAGAAATGGTGTCGAATGTCAATATGTTTTGTCCTTTTGTGTTGACATGGATTTTTGGCAATGTTAATAGCGCTAGTATTATCACAAAAAATAGGAATGCATCCAGTGTCAACACAAAAGTCCTTAAGCTGTTGTCCTATCCACAATAGTTGAGCAAAATATGAAGCTGCTGCAACATATTCAGCTTCTGCTGTGGACATGGCAACTGAATGTTGCTTCTTGGTAGCCCAAGATACCAAACAAGGCCCAAGAAAGTGAGCCATACCTGAGGTACTCTTTCTATCAACTAGGAATCCTGCATAGTCAGCATCAGCATATCCAACAAGATCAAGATTGCAACCTCTAGGATACCATAAAGCTAAATTGGGTGTATGTTTCAAATATCTTAGTATTCGTTTAACAGCCTTAAGATGAGTTTCCTTAGGATTAGACTGAAAACGGGCACATAAACCAACACAAAAAACAATATCCGGTCTACTAGCGGTTAGGTATAGGAGTGACCCAATCATGCCCCTATAGAGTTTCCCCTCAACTGAGGGACTCCCATCATCCATAACCAACTTAGTTGAAGGAGGAATAGGAGTGTCTATGGGTTTGGCCGACTCCATCCCAAAACGCTTAAGTAGCTCATTGATATACTTTTGTTGATGGATCATGGTGCCGTTTGGAGTTTGCTTGATTTGTAAGCCTAAAAAAAAGTTAAGCTCACCCATCATGCTCATCTCAAACTCACTCCTCATCATATTCGAAAATTCATTGCATAAATCATGATGAGTTGCACCAAATATAATGTCATCTACATATATTTGGACAATCAATAAATGTTCCCCCTTAGATTTTAGAAATAAGGTATTTTCTACCTTGCCTCTTCTAAAATCATTTTCAAGTAAAAAGCTTGACAACCGTTCATACCAAGCTCTTGGAGCTTGTTTTAAACCATAAAGTGCTTTGTCAAGTTTAAAAACATGATTTGGTAAATTACCATTTTCAAAACCAGGGGGTTGTTTGACATACACCTCTTCTTTAAGGTATCCGTTGAGGAATGCACTTTTCACGTCCATTTGATATAGCTTGATTTCCATATGAGTTGCAAAGGCTATTAAGATTCGAATAGCCTCAATTCTAGCAACTGGTGCAAAGGTTTCTTCATAATCGATCCTTCTTCTTGATTATACCCTTGAACAACCAGCCGTGCCTTGTTCCTAGTGACTGTTCCTAACTCATCCAGTTTGTTTCGGAACACCCACTTGGTTCCAATGATTTTTCTCTCAGCCGGTCGAGGTACAAGGTGTCACACTTTGTTTCTTTCAAATTGATGAAGCTCTTCTTGCATAGCCGTGATCCAATCTGAATCTGCAAGAGCTTCATTCACACTTTTTGGCTCAATGTTAGAAAGAAAAGCATAGAAAGCAACAAAATTCTTAAGTTTAGATCTAGTTTGCACTCCAGTATTAATATCTGACAAGATTTGATCAAGAGGGTGCGAACTATGGTGCTTCCATGGTCTTGGATTAAGTGGATCCACAGACACATGCTCTGTTCTAACTGAAATGCGTGTAGGATCAGGCTCAAGAACACCTCCTGATCCTGTTTCTGCACCTGTTTGCAAGCTTGTTCCTGAAGAGCATGGTTCCGAACATGGTTCAACGGTGTTTCCCCCTGTTTAGTTCTCACCTTGCCTGCCATTTTGAGGAACAGCTTCTGTACCTGTTTTCTTCAGGGTGTTCTCACCTTGTTTTTCTTGGTTCAACGATTCCTTTTGGACAAAACCTAATTCAAACTCTTCATCCTGTGCATCACTCTCATTCAAAGAGTTAGATTCATCAAAAAACACATGCACACTTTCCTCAACACACAAGGTTCTTTTGTTAAAGACTTTGTATGCCTTACTGTGAGAGGAATAACCAAGAAATATTACCTCATCACTCCTTGGATCAAACTTTCCTAAGGCATCTTTCCTATTGTTACGCACGAAACATCTACAACCAAATGTTCTTAGATGCATAATGTTGGGTTTTCTGCCTTTGAGAAGTTTATAAGGAGTTTTGTTTAAAATGGGTCTAATCATGCATCTATTTATAATGTAACATGATGTGTTCAAGGCTTCTGCCTAAAAGTTCTTAGGAAGACCACTAGCAATAAGCATTGTTCTAGTCATGTCTTCTAGGGTATGATTTTTTCGTTCAACCATCCTATTCTGCTGGGGTATTCTCGGGGCTGAGAAGTTGTGATCAACATCATGTTCATTACAAAAGTTTGTAAAACTTGCATTTTCAAATTCAGTACCATGATCAGACCTCAAGCTTACCAATGAGTGTCCTACTCTCTTCTCAATCCTTTTGAGAAGGGCAATAAACTTCTCAAAGGTTTCATTCTTGGATGTCAAGAATGAAGTCCAAGTAAATCGAGAGTAATCATCCATAATTACGCGCACATACCTCTTCCCTCCTCTACTAGCTATCCTCATGGGACCACATAGATCAATATGCAATAATTCAAGAGGTCGGGTAGTGCTTACACACTTTTTAGATTTTAAAGAAGATCTGACTTGTTTTCCTTTTGCACAAGCTTTACATACCTTGTCATCATTATACTTGATGGAAGGTAGTCCCACAACCAAATCTTTGGAAACAAGTTTGTTTAACAAGGACAGGCTTGCATGACATAGTCTCTTGTGCCATAGCATTATATCATCATTTAATGCATTTAAACAAGTCAGATTATTTTGGGGAAGAGTGGAAATACAAACTTTATAAACATTTTGACATCGCTTCCCCCTCACCACAACATCTCCTGTGTCGTCATTCACAACCAAGCAACGTGTTTTTGAAAACAGTACTAGGTTGTTCTTGTAACACAGTTGGGACACACTTAGCAAATTGTGTTTTAACCCATCAACTAAGTGCACATTATCAATTGAGTGGGAGAGAGCTTTACCAATATTACCTATACCGACAATTGTCCCAGACTTGCCGTTTCCAAATGCTACACTCCCACCATTCAAAGCTGTAAGTGAGAGAAAATTTGATCTTTTACCAGTCATGTGCCGTGAACACCCACTATCAACAAACCACAACTGCTTGTTTTCAAGGGTGTTAGTGAGGTTGTTCGTAAGGTTGTTCTCTCTCACTTCAGCCTGCAAAACAAATCACGGGTTAGTTTTGAGAACCTAGATCCACTTGGGTCCCATTCTTTTAGACATGTAAAGCTCATCTTTTCTAATCCAGATTTGTTTCACATACCTTTCATTCTTTTCATTGGCATGTTTCTTAAAGGGCAAGTGTATCTATAATGACCCATTTTACCACAATGAAAGCAAACGATGTTTTCAGGTAATCCCACATACTTTCTATGTATTGGGTAAACGGTCCGTTTATGCTTGTAACCAAGTCCCCTTTTGTTTCTACTGTGATGAGTGTTTAACCAATCAAGGGCTTGTGAAAATTTGTTCCAGCGTTTGTTTGTGGCAAGATCAGTTTCTAATTTTTCTATGGTGGCATTCAAGCTCTGCTTTTCATTTAGCAGGGATTCAACTATTTCTTCTACTTCAAAGAGTTTTTTCTCTACTTGTGTATAATCGCCTTCTTTTAGAAAGAGGTCTTCTCTAAGCACGTTAATATTCTCATGTAAACCGAGTTTTTCATTTTTGAGAATTCATTTTCAAGCTCTAGGTCACGAACTTCTCTTTTTAGATCAGCACAGGTGTCTATCAAATTATATAGAAGTTCTTCTAAAGTGGCTTTGTTAAGACCATGTACCTTGTTCTTGAAATCTGAGAAGCTGATTGTTGATTCATCATCTGAATCTGAATCACTTTGTGCCATAAGTGCTATGACCCCTTCTTCAGCTTCAGATTCTCCTTCATCCTCAGAGGAATCTCCCAAAGCAGCCAGCATAGCTTTCGAGAATCGCTTGCCCAAATTGTTTACAGGGTGTTTTCGACCCTGTTTTCGAGGGTGTTCGGGCATCTGATCTTCTCGAAGCAGAGGGAAATTTTTGACTAAGTGATCTGGTTTGCCGCACTTGAAACACCCTGTGAGCTGTTCTTTGGGGGTGTTTCTGGACTTACTGAAGTCATTTCTTTTGTTGTTCTCCTTGACCTTTTTGAAGAATTTCTTGAATTTTCTGGACATTAGGGCCATATCTTCATCTTCAAGGTCAGAGTCAGTGTCCTCATGTGCTTTCAAGGCAAGCCCACAATCCTTCTTTTGCTCCTCTCTTTGTTGTGAGTTCTTTCGGAGTTCATAGGTCTGGAGATTACCAATCAACTCGTCGAGTGTGATCTTGTTCATGTCTTTAGCCTCTTGGATGGCTGTTACTTTGGCCTCCCACGTACGAGGAAAAATTCTGAGGATTTTCCTCACCAACTCTTCAGTGGTGAAAGATCTTCCCAGGGATTTTAACTCGTTCGTGATGTGGGTAAACCGTGTATACATATCCATCATAGTCTCACGATCACCCATATCAAACAACTAATATTGTCGCATAAGTAGCTCAATTCTAGATTGTTTAACCTGACTCGTACCTTCATGAGCAACTTGCAGGGCGTTCCAGATAGCTTGGGCTGATTCACACTCAGAGATGCGAGTGTATTCATCGGGTCCTAGGCCAAAATATAGAAGTTTTTTGGCCTTGGCATTTTTCTCCATCTTTTTGTAGTCCTCGGCATCAAACTCATGAGGTTCTTTGGGAGCTGTTTTTCCTTCAGGAAGGGTTTTTATGGGAACAAAGAGCCCGTTCTTGATGAGCATCCATAACTCATAGTCTTCGACTTGTATATAGTTCTCCATCCTATTCTTCCACCAACTATAGTGTTGGCCATTGAAGTAAGGAGGGCGAGTAATGGATTGTCCTTCAAGAATTCCTTGTGGAGTACTCATCTTCAGAATCTCTCAAGGTGTTAACCTTTTGTAGGAGAACTTGCTCTGATATCACTTGTTAAATTCGTGAATATACAACCACAAGAGGGGGGGTGAATTGTGGTGTCTGATTTTCGCGTTGTAAATAACAAACACCCTCACAGAGGTTATTCTTAGATGACAAACACCCTAGTGACTTGTTTGCAGGGGGTGTTCTCAAATATTACAAATGTGAAAATCACCAAGATAAATGCGGAAAATAAAGCACACACACAATTTTTACGTGGAAAACACCTCTAGCCCAACTGAGGTGTGAAAAAACCACGACCTACCTCGTGTAGGATTTAACCACTTTCACTAACGGGCTTCACACGTTACAAATGTAACACACCTTGTTACAACTTGTAACCACGTAACCTTCTTCTCTAAGAAGGGTTACGCCACGTCCAAATCTCACCAGATTGGACATGTCTAAAGTCCACACGACTGAGGACCACTCACTCACTTTTCTGATCCAAGATCAGGGTTACAAAACACCTTACGGGGGTGCTTCTGATTAAGCAGATGTAAGGTACAATGAGGACCTAGTATGCCAATATCTTGAAAGCTCAGTTTAAACACAACTTGTCTCGGGTTTTCTTTTCTCAAGCGTAACTCGAAAAATTCTTCTCACTAGAAAAACCACTTTTGAAATTTTCCCTTTTTTGCGTATGTTGTGTATGTTTCTCGTCTTTTCTCATCTATCCAAATGGGAGTGAAATGCTGAGATTTTAAACGCAAAATCCAACGGTCAAAAACAAGGAGAGGTGAAAGAATCAGCTAAGTATGGAAAACGATTTTCAAGCAAGAAATACTCCCCAACGGCTAGTGATAAAATTTTTCCCAAAATATAAGGGATTTGTTATCTTAAGAGATAACCCTTATCTTCCCATAGCCGTGAAGAAGATTCAAATGACAACCAGAAATCTTCAACTTTTGAAATTTTATCATATCCGAAAATAAAGGCAAAGGGAATCTTTTAGTTTTGGCAATTCTCCCAAAACCTATTTTCGCAAATCTCCCATAATATTTTCAAGAAATATCCTTTCCAGAAAAAATAGCAATCTTGGAATTTAAAGAAAGTATTCTGGAGATCTTGGCCAACCGAAATGAATTTTCAAAGATAACCGGGTATGGCCACTTCAGTTCAGAAACACCCTAGGCACCCTGTTTGCAGGGGTGTTCGCAACTGGTGTTCTGAAGCACTTAGCGCAAATACCGATTCAAGAGGTGTTTAAAATGACGTTTTCAATATTGCCATATTAACAAGAGTCTAAATAAATAAAACCTATATACCCAAGACTTCTTGTTTTGAACCAGTCATCTTGTCCAAGATTTGTAGAGCTACTGTGAACACCAGGGCCACCTTGTTTGCTGGGGTTGTTCTTTGCATTGTTAGAGTTCAGGAACATGCCTTACAATCAACTGTCGAGGTGGTGTTCTTGACTTAATATAGAATCACCAAGTAAAACCTATTTTGAAGACTTGTTCTCACATGTAGCAAACCAATTAATACAATAAAGATCACAAACACCAGTTAGGCCTGTTTGGAGATCGTGTTTGGAGCAACATTACTTGAACAAATTTTTACACTTGAATTTGTCATCATCAAAACTAAATATAATAACTCAACAGAAACAATATATAAGTTTGTAACAGCACGACCTAGAGCTATAACTTAGCATTTGAAAGCTAGGAACCTTCAATATCAATTACTACTGAGTACATGTAATGAGCCAATCTCTGGGCAATGCATTAGACTATAAATTATCAAGTAGAGAAGCAACATGGGAAGAAAAATGCTATGCTAAAATGTGGGTCGATGGGCCGCTAAGGTTTAGTACATTCCTCATGTACAAGTTACGAGAAGGTGGTGTTGATGTTGCATTGGTGTAAGGTCCTTACAGTCACTGATGCATACGTAGAGTGATCCTTAATTCAGGTACCTAGCAAGGTCATTTTAGATAGGGATTGTCACTTAAGAGGCTTCTAGTTCTCATGAATTATGGATTGCAACATGAAAAGTAGCATGTGGTTAGGGAAGCAATTACTTAGTGCTCTTAGGCTAATGGCTTGTATTATTCTTACGACCGTAATTATCAAAATGAAAGGTCTCCAACCAGCATGCATAGTTAAACGAACACATAGACAAGTAATCACAATGGCTTGGCTAACGGAGAGCTCCATTCTATGGTCTTCGTGTAGAATTAGTTATCTCCAATATCATAGAAATACCTAAATAGATTGACAGGCTTATAGATGTGATTATAGGTCCTTTACGACTCACTTAGAGTATTGCAAATACATGCCCATATTTGCAACATAACTAGGCCATACCTAACGCATCATCATATCATATAAAGTACATAGGCAATTATATATGTGTTCAAATGCAAGTTCTAAGATCATGAAATACTACTACGCAGAATGGTAGCATAGAAACACGATAAATTGAGCATTCCATAACAGCTGTGACAATTGGTATAGACATCTAACAGAAATCCAATGCTAAAGTTTCACGATAAAGCTTATAACTTAATATATGGAACTTTCAATCGCGTTATCTTCTAACATTTCAATCAGCAAAGCCAATGAATATTTTAGGCACACTCATTTATAAACCTTAAGAGTTATACGACCAACTACTATCATAGGTACACTACGATGTGATATGATTAAGTAAGGAAGTATGAATGTAGACTCCTTCAGTCACAAGATCTTTTTACTAGGTATGCAAGAAAAGAGGCACATAATCAAAACACAAAAAACAAGATACTTAATTCAAATAGCACACAAATAACCCCATCATAATCATGAACACTCTAGCACACCATCCGATGATGTATACAATGGTAACACCTTGATTCAACGTGCCACTGTTGCACAACCAGGTTATGGAGTACGTGCACAACCAACCACTTAACCGTAGCATAAGGGAATAATTGCTATGTAATTAATAAATACCCACAGTTATGTCAAGCAACAACCCTTGTGAAATAAATTATTTGGCCAATTCAGCAACAAGGCTAATAAGACTCGAGCCAATAAGCACCAAGAAATTCATTACTTAGCAATTCAATAACGAACATACCAATGACCATTTCATATTACACGGAATGTAATGTTTACTCTTCAAAACATGTAAAGTCACCACATCATTACATGAGGGGATACTTACACATTTGTATACAATTGCGAACTCTAGGTGACGACCTATGGTTAAAAGACAAGCCTTGGAGCAATTCTAGAATGATTAAAGGCTAGTCGCTAATAACAACTCTATACATGCTCAGGATGTAACTTGCCACTTGTTTTGCTATATGAAATAGCGATAGAAGTAGGAGGATGTGTCTTAGATGATAGCAGGGAGTATCTAAGCTAAGGCTCGCTTCGCTGGCAGTTTCACAAGCACTTAATTCATTGAAAAGGTAAGTGTCCAATACTAGTAATTGTTTTGAGCTAAGGCAGCAATGTTGATGGCCTTATGGGTATGCCAAAAAGGCCCATAGGACACATTCATCCCATCGGGATCGTGGGGGTTTCAGGGTCTTGTAGTACAGAAAGGAGGTTTGCTTTTAAGAAGTTATGGCTTCCAGACTTTGCATTCATACTTGGGAATGCACTGATAGTATAGGGGTAATTCCCCCTCAAAGGTGACAAGGATGGTCTAAAAATTCCAAGCTCTAATAGGTTCTCATTTTCCCTCTCTTTCTAGGTAATTTAAGGTTTAGCATAACTAGAATGCTAACAATCCTAATAAGAATAGCGACCTGTATGACAAAAAGTGTACAATATGATTGACTTGATAGTAATAGTGGTTGCATGATGAAGGCAGGAAACAAGTCATGTAAACAACATTGAACACGCATAAAACAACGGAAACATCATATAGGCAACAACAAACACAGCGTGAAATGTTGGTTTACAGTTATGAAATGGGCGGAAGGAATTCACCCAAACTTTCATGCATACATGTGAAAATCTTACTGATTTTTAAGAAAACAATTCAGGAGTCAGAAAAGAAGGTACCATTTGATGAGGTTCTCAAAACGTAATAAATAAACTCTAGGCTTTTCCTACTGGTTTACCGATAGCAATCCGGTTGTATATATGCCTCAACATGTTCACACGAAAACAACGGTTGATTACACATGGGAACATACGCTCATAGGTCTAAACCTATGAATTGTCATGGAATAAATACAAATGTTCAAATATTATGAAATGAATGCAAGCCTTCAAATGTGAGAGCAAAACCTAACACATTAGTTGGAAAAACATTTTAGCATTCCTAAATCTTCGGGTTTTAAAAGTTGGAAAAATAGCTGAACCATTTCTAGCCGCGTATCTATTGACATTTGAGTACGTCTGCTCACTCTATTATAAGGTCCAAGGAGCAAACCATTCATAAGGGCAAAGACCAGCCTTGGAGTTTACTATTTCCTCCTTTTTTGGGTTTGAAAGCAAGTATACGTTTGACTAAGTCATAAAAGATGCAAGCGTAAAAGCTGTTGCTAATAGAGGTAACACTTTGGTTACTCAGGAGGATACAAGTCATTTACCTCATACTCTAGTAAATAGCTCACATTTTTGATACATCGATTTTGCTTCATTTATACCACAATCAATTAGTCAGATCAATTAGCACATTAGGAACATATTGCACCCTAAGGTAACATACCTAAGCCACTGTATGAGAATGTAAGGATTAGGTCGTGGCCTAAGGTTGTGGCCTAAGGCCGCAGGACCTTGCTCTAATACCAATTGTAATACCTTTACCCCCTAGGGCTAGAGATGTTAGTGATTTCTTAATTTCTGAATGAAATGGGCAGAGTTCCATCTAAAAATTGACCATATCCTAGGCTTAAAGCTTTCCATTAAGTCCTTGCAATAAGTAAAAGCATAAAAGCCATATCCGCAAGCTCATCGGCTACATACATGCCGAAGACCACAACTCTGTGGGACACACGCCCGAAGTACATCAAGTATAAAGCACAATAATAAAGAAAGAAATAAGGCATACAACTCAATAGATCACACATCCAAAATATTGGGGTTTACATCTCGAGAAAAAAATTACTAACTTTAACTAAAAAAATGACTAACTAATCAGATGGTTGGCTCACACGGCTATTCAGAGTGACTTCTAGCCAATATGCATTATATGAACTATACCAATTAACTTACATATGCATAGGGATCTACGAATACATTACATTGCATCATTCAACTGAGGAGCCTACGTACATAGACACATAATTCCTTTTTTCAAAGCAAAAGGGAGATTTCATCTCGACTTATGTGAATTGACTTCCACCTGTCATATAAAAAACCTAGAGAAAAGGGGAATAGAGAGGGGATTGGCCACCACATGCTCAGTGTGTGATTCTCAACCCTAAGAAAATAAAACAGTTGCACATAATACTTTAAGTAGCAATCACACACAATTTGATATTTAATATCATATAATAAATATATAAGGCCATCCATATCCATTAATGCCTCAATAACCTCCAGAATTCAAATAGCATCTCTTCTCTTTATCCATTCCACACACAAGAGTTCTCGACATACCTAAACTTTGTCTCTTGTAACATAAGAGAGACAACCACTTGTGGCACTCACTTAACACTACCTAGCAAGCATACCAGACTCAATAGTGACCTGACTCATACAAAACTTCAGGTATTGAGACTAGTGGAGCGTTCAGTCCACACATAAACACTTAACATCAAGGTGTTAAGTTAGCAACACCAACAGGAGTTCTTTTCAAGAGAAAATAAGGTTAACATGTAAGAAGGACAACACCTTTACTTGAATCAAAGTAAGCACTTACAAAAACAATTGTTATTCACAAGAATGTCATTTGGAATCTAATAAGGCTCTTTTAAAGAGTATGTACATCCAAACGGTTGCACTGTTGTAATACTCAAATGATGAGTTTTCAACTCATAATGGTTAAGAAATCATTTTCAGGGGCATCGGATTCTCTAAACTTATATTCTACCCAGGTTAGGGTCCTTTGCAGTTCTTACTTTATGGGTCTGCTCTTCAGGAATTAGGGTTTCTGCTTATTGGGTCTGCCCTCTAAACTTATGTCTTACCCCCGAGGGTCCTTTAGGGTTCCCACTTCTAGGTCTACTCCTAAGGAATTCACTAGTAATATCCTCTTAGCCCAAAACATTTTAGATGTATCTCACTTCCAACATGCTCTGCATCGATATCCTTATCGTGTCACAACAATGCCATTTTCATTTACAAGATGGCTTAAGTGCCTACGTAAAATTGAGTTGACTTATAACAAGTATGCAACCACTCATTTTAGTAACGTATGCCTGTAAACAAGTTAATGACCAAGTAGCATTCACTTTTTAAGGAAAGGCGTATTAAGACTCGTTTTAGAAGTCATTAGTTTGGAACTTACTCATAATTAGTTTCACTTAAAAGCACTCAATAGTTCAGATTCTTCAAATTGGTCACTTGCTTCTATTTTGCTAAATTCGTTTCAAGTTTACATGAATGAAGTGTTTAAAACACACTCGTAGTCTTTATATGGAAGTTTACTAATTCAAAGAGGTACGTTTCAATGTTTTGGTTGATAGTTCAGTCAATTGAACAATTTAGCTAAACTATTTAGCAAACCTAATTATTGTTCCTAATTCAGGTTCAATAATAAATCATGATTCGAGACATGAATAAGCAATCAAATGTGGTTTAGCTACAGTAAGTTGAGGCATGACCAAGCCGCTGCTTGGTTCACAAACTTGATTCACCATGGAATCGATTCCCTAAACCGTTTGGTTGAACCCCCTATTTTCCCGCTTTACCCTAATGCTAAACAAGGCAACCAAGAATGACATGATGATAGAAACAATTTGATCAGGCAGCATGCTACAAACATGTTAATTACTAACTAATAAACTACATTAAAAAAATCAGCAATACACTTTCAGAAATTCATTGATTTATCATGTAAATCTCCCTCCTCATAGCACCGTCCAAACCATTCCTCAAAATTAACTCAATTTGAATCCCAAATGAGCATAGCCATTTTCAAACCATCCACCTACTGCTCGAAGATTCACAATACGCACGGGATTCTTCACCCAAAATCGAGTCAATTCATTCAACAATTCAAAATTAAATTAACATAGTCAATGATTGAATCAAGTCATTCAAGCCATTTAATAATCGAATCAACTTAGTGAACCAACCATAATCAACTTGACTCAATAAACAAAATGGTAAAATCATTACAAAATTACTAGTAGTTTGAGGGATCGAGAAATACCCACCTTGAATCCATGCCAAAGGACCCAATTTGGGTTGCATTGAGGGTTTGCTGGATAGATGGTTCGAGTCTGTCACAGTTCATGCTCCTTCTTCATGCCACTAGAGCTGATGTGTCGCTTGATCTTCTCCTCCTCTTTCTTTGACCTCCCTTGGTTGCACTACGTTTGCAGACGTCGATCCCAGCCACTGTCGTCGACAGCAGTTGTGGTGTCATGCTAAGGGCAAGTTAGGATTTTCCTGATACCTAGACACGGCACGCCCTCTATCTCCTCGCCGGTCCTCAACATCCTCAGCCATGTCCTCGTGCCGTTACAGTCTCCCTCATTTCCTCTCCCTCTCTCTCTGGGCTCACGGGGTGGGAAACCAAGCCGCCTTTCTCCTTTCTGCCTTTTTAGAAAAGGTTGGGGCTCGAATCCCTTTTCTCTTTTTTTAATTGTTTTAACTAGAATTGAACTGAAAATAACACCAAATTAATGTCGATCACAATTCGTCTTACTCCTACTCATCAATCTTGCATAATTACATTTCGAACCATATTTTTAACGAACTTAATAATTACGTAATTGTGTAGCAAATTAGGAAAATTAATAAAATTACTCTATGCAAATATTACACCTAATTAGTATGCAAACAGATAGTCTAGCATGACCAATTAAATAGAGCATGGTTAATGAAAGCATTAATCTATACAGTTAGCCCTAGATTAAGAACCCTTGCTATTACATCAATATGGCCACTAAAGTCTCCTAATATGAAAAGTTTCTCGCTCTGAGCTGTATCCTAAATGATCATATCCAAATCCTCCCAAAATTACTTTTTAATATCCTCTGCCAAACCCATTTGAGGCACATAAACCAAAATCCCTCCACTATCTTAATAGCCATAATGTGATCACTCTTACACCTCACTCTGGCAACTAAGTCAACCAACTCTTTATCAACCAAAATACTAACCCTCTTCCTAGCCTTATTTGACTCCGAATACCACAGTTTATACCCATCAATTTCTCTAACTTTAGCCCCCACCCACTTAATCTCTTGAACACAGGCTATGTTAATCTTATGTTTGTGCAAAGATTTAACTAATTCTATTGACTTAATAGTAAGTGACCCAATATTCTAAGACATCAGATGTACCTTCCGAAGCCCTATTACCCTTCTAACCTCATTTCCTCCAAGAGGACTGACTGAAGCTAATACGTTGCTCACCACTAGCTTAAGCTAACAACACCCACCCTTACCAAGCAACAACACATAATAACCCCACCAATACAACAATAATAGTTACACTACTACTAATAATAAAATAAGTAAATAAACCAACACTACTAACTGAAATTCACTAAACAAGGAAAATAACTCAATAAATAAGAAAATACTTAATAAATTAAAATCAAATTAAATGACTTTAGAATTGGAATAGAAAGTAAGTAACAAAATGCACTTAAGACTAATGAAGTGACACACAAAAGGTAAGACCAAACCACTAAAGATGCAGTGCTAAACTACCAATAATAGTACACACAGTAATATTTCTAGAGAAGAATAAATATGAAAGGCAATACGCAGTCAACACCAAAATACTACAGGGCTAAACAAAACTAAATAATGGTAATAATAATAATAACAATAATAATTAAAATAATAATAATGATATTATTACTAATAATAACAACAATAATACTCCTAATAAAAACAATAATACTAATAATGAACAATAGCAAAAGATGAATAACAACAATAATAATATTAGAAAACAGCAATAACCCTAACAAATGCAAAGTAAAACACTAACAATAGGAGCGAAAAATACCCTAAATAATACCAAGGGTGGCAACACTAATGATTAAATAATACTGCCGTAATTAAATTAGTAGATGATGCCAATTATCAAATTAGATGTTCCCAATTATCAAATGAAATCACAATAAAAATATAATGACTAAAGATAAACAAAATCAAATAGAAAAGTAAAACTGTCAAAAGCAGAATTTAATATAAACAAAATAAGTTACAAACTAAATGAATTGGTTTTTATCCTAAAAAATCGAATCGATCCTAGTCAGATTACCAAAAGCCAAACTGAATCCCAAGCACAATTACTGAAACCCAGATGAAGAAATTAGAGGATTAAAAGTTATCTCATTTCTTAATTACTAAATTTCCAAGATTTTGCCCACTCAATTTATCATCTTCCATAGAAAGAATTGAAAGTACAACAAATCAATCGAAAAAGTTCAATAATCAACAACCAAAATGAGATCATAGAGAAAGGCGAAGATATTGACGAAAGAAAAAAGAAGTACGAAGCAAGAGAGACAGAGAGAGAGACTAGCTGAGGGGTGTCCCAATGCTTAAAATCCTGAGGATGAAGAGCTTTAGATCACCAGAGAAGCAGAACGATGTGGCCGGCACCAATGAAGTGGCCGGCGATGGCGCTTGCACCGGGTGGCAAGAAGAGTAGACGATGGACTTATAGTTTGGCTCCATGGTTGTGCATGACGCAGCCTTATTCCTTTCTTGCATTGCTTATACTTGGTCCGAAGGCACCTGGAAATGATATTGATGTGTATTTAGAACCTTTGATTCATGAACTGATGTAATTATCGGAGCCTGGTGTAGAAATGTTTGATGTATTTAACACTGGGACCTTTGTTTTAAAGGAGCCTTAATTTCAATCATAATTGATTTTCCTAGATATAGTAACCTGTCAGGTTAGAAAACTGACAGAAAATGTGTCATATGGGTCATCGATGATTTTTACTTGGAGATCATAAATTTTATCATAGTAAAACGCACTTTAATAGAGAGGTGGAAGGGAGGCCTTGTCCTAAATTATGATATAGGTCTGAATTGGTGGATAACATGAAGGAAGTTGATGTTAGCATTAGAAAACATCCAGAGGCCATCCAAAGAAATAAGAGTAGGATGGAGGATAAAGTGATGCCTTAGAAAAAGCAGAGTATTCTTTTTAGCCCCCATATTGGGAGCATTTACTTGTACATCATAACTTGGAGTGTGATGCATGTGGTAATGCATGTCTCTGAGAAGATACTAGGTACGTTGTTAGGCATGAACGGTATGATAAAGGGCACTTTACAATCACGTCGTGACCCAAGAGATTTGAACATTAGACCTAATTTTCATCCAGTAGAAGAGGGAAATAAGACATATATACCTCCAGCATGCTTCATGTTATCCATGAAAGAAAAGGAGGAATTCAGTAGTTTACTAGCTTCTATGAAAGTACTAGATGGTTACACAGCAAATATCAAAAGGCGCATCATGGATGGTAAAATTTATGGCTTAAAAAGCTAGGGCCACTATGTCATAATGCAACAATTTTTGCCAATGGTTGCGAGAAAAATGTAAAACAAGAGATTGGGTAATACCTTGATTGAGTTGAGCAACTTCTTTAGGGAACTTTGTTCCAAGGTTGCAACACCTTAAGACTTTGAAAGTTTGCAAGATCATGTGGTTTATGCCGATTAGAGAGCATTTTCTTGCCTTCCTTTTTTGACATAATAGTTCTAATTTTCCATCTACCACATGAAGTGGGGGTGACTGGTACGATTATTTATCATTGGATGTATCCTATAGAATGATATATGGCCAACTCCTCCCTCTGCCTTCTCTCCCTTTTTTATGCATTAAGAAATATAAAAGTCATGTTTTGTCATTTTAATTATTACATGGATTTGTGAACTCATAAAAGGTGTGTTCGGAATAAAAATATCATCCAAAGGGAATGCATTACTGAGGCATACATGGCAACTAAATGTTTAATTTTTTGTACAAGATACTTGCATTGTATTGAGACGAGGGACAATAGGTCCTCAAGGAACAATGATAATGTTGATAGAGGGCACAAAGAACTTTCTATTTTCTCTCTTAAATGTTGTGCATCATCTAAAAAGAAAGACATTTAACTTGATTATTGTATAATTCACATAGCTATGTGTTTTTAAATTGTGATGAAGTTCAAGTTTATACGTAGTAAGTAAGCTTTAGTTTCTTCTTTATCATTAGAAAACTTCTTAAAATACGTTACACTTTTTCTAAATTTGTTGTAATTTCATAGAGCACTATCCGATTTTAGTTTTGAATCTGAAACTACGAATGAAAACACTTATGAGATTCATAAAGTAAGATTTCCAAAGTGGTTTGAGGAAAATGTAAGTGTCCTCCTATATGAACTACATTTAAGAATGTAAAGTTTAATCACACTTAGGCTAACACATTTTGTGAATTCTTAGGTTTCTAGGCATCTTTTCACTAACTCTCATATAGCTGATGAGTTGAAGTCTTTGAGTAGTTTTCCAAATTAATAGATAAGAACTATGTCCAGGACCACCTCTAATAGGAATAGATGGCAAATAAAGAAGATTGATGAGAGGTGTAAGACTCAAAATTCTAGTATTTTTATGAGTCCAATTATAGATAAAGGGGATAATATAGCTTATTATAGCATTCTCACTAAAATAACTAAGTTGATATATCTTGAAGGACAAAGCATGGTCTTATTCAAATGTGAACGGGTGGATCCAATTAAAGGAATCAAACAAGATGAATATGGAATTTCCCTTGTCATGATAGAGGACAAATGAACCTTATGTACTAGCATCTTAAGTAATATAGGTGTTTCATGGACCAAAATCAAAAAAGAGAAAATGGCATGTGGTCATTGCTACTAATCCAAGAGATTTATTTGAAATGACGGATGACACCCTTCCAAGCAAACAATTCTTCTATGGTGTATGAAGAGGTATTCAATAATGATAGACAAGAAATAGTGGGTGTCAGATTTGATGAGTCGTTTCCTAATATCATTGTAGGAATAATGTCATAGAGATGGAATCTGACTTTAATAGTGGTGAAAGTGATGAAGAAAATGAGACACTATATGATTTTGATTCTGATTAATTAGAGTCTTATATGTGTTTTTGGTTATAACATTGATTTTTGAGTTTCATTTTTAAACAATTTACCAATTGTTTTATCATCTTTATTAAAGTCTCGTATGTCTTTTTTTTTAAGTGTTTGTATTTTTCTTAATTTGGTATACATTGTTGGTGTTTAACGTATTTTTTGTTTCACCTCATGTACAAATTTATACATACTTATGTGAGATTATTATATCAATATTACTTAAACATATTTAGAGACAGTAGTTTCTGTTGGGAAATCCATTGGCCAAAAAAAAAAATGATTTCAAGGATTAATTGGCGTTACGTTGTTAATTACAGCCAATATGTAACTTACTTATGTTTGTATTTTTTATATTAATAATGATTTATTTTGTCATAGCCTATGCTAACTTATGGGCAAAGTTCATCAACAAGTCAAGGATTACGATGTAGCCCAATATCCAATTAAGCAACTATGCCTAGTTTGTGTAATGGGGCATTAGTTTGACACTCATTGTTCTTGTAGAGAACTTCCATTGGTAACTTTCTTCATGTGTCATTTTACTTGCTCTCATTTCATGCCGTGATTTCATGTCATGCAAAAGAAACTCCATGCATCCTTTAAGCTATGAATGGGTGTAGAATTTGAAAAGTTTTTGAATATAATTTTATGATTCAAGTTGCTAGGATATGGTGTTATATGTTACTCTAGACTATAAGACTTTATATCATTATATGGTTTTTGAGTGAAAGAGAAGACTATACATGTCTCCTTTTCTTTCCTTTCGTTACGTTTTATTTTAATTAGAGAAAATAAAACTAATAAAACCTATGCAAAGTGATTAGGAAATAGTTCTTGTTAGGTGGTCCCTATTGCTAAATTGTTTTCTAACTTCTCCTGTTAGCGGGAGGCTTAAAAAGAAAACATCTAGATTCAAAACAAGGATGTGTCTAATGGGTGCGTAATGGTGGAAAATCTTCTTGATATTACATCTTCTATGGGTAGGTTAAACACAAACTGTGTTCACAATCACACGTAATTTGCTGATTAATAAATTGGATTTCTTATTTTTATTAGGGTTGTGATGTAGTTTAAGACATATAAATCCATCGAGTGAGCCTCTAGAAGAAGATGTCACAACCGTAGAAACTGGAAACCATTTGTTAGTTTTAAGCGGTAAGTTCAAAAACTTGCATAAACCATAGTGTTTTGTTTATTTTTTTAGATTTCTTTAAGTAATTTATGTTTAAAAGCTAAGATTTGATAGCTCATTGCATGACTTAACACATGGCGGGAGCAACTTGAACACATTAGAGCTTGAGCAAAATAATGGGAGTCATCAAACTCTTGAAGCAAAATGAGGTGGTTATAATGTCACAAATAGGAGGCCATTGCAAGCAATCAAGCTTAAAAACGACAAGGGACGTAGCCTAACAAGCTGAAGGTTAGTAAGAATCTCGTGCTTGTTAAGATCAATGAAAATCTTCAACCTATAAGTTCTTCTTCAATGCAAATATCTACTTTAATTGGTGTATTTGCATGGGATCCTAGAAGATTGCCACTTGATTGGCTCAATTAGAGAAAAGTGGAACAACAAAGAAAAGATTTGTTGAGACAAGAGGTGAAGCTGTGTGTGCATACTTCATTAGTTTTCCGTTGAGGTGCAATGATAATTATTTATGACTTTGACTTATCATTTATGGCTATTTATACTTTTTTTTCCCCCATAGCATTTGGTTGGCTTTCCTAAAGGAAAAGATCCTTATGAATAGGTAATGGGGAAACTGCATGCTTGTTGGAGAGCCTACAAATTTGAGTTGAAAGTGGAATATTTTGATGGAAAGATCATAATGATATAACAGAAGCTAGGCCTAATCATATACCCCCCTCAAACACGAAATAGTTTGGTAGCATTCTAGGAATCTGACAAGGGGGAGGTAATTATCCCCACATGTACTTAAAGATAATTTAATAGCCACAATTTTTATTGTGTAAACAACGATTTTTGGAGGGGAGATCAGGGGATAAAGTATCTCAGTGGCATATTAGGGCCATTACATGAAAGTGTCTCAGTGAAGATCATGTGTTGCCATATCTTGATTTGTAAACAATGCTAATTTCTTTAATTGCATTTGTTAATTAGACAAGAAGTAAGAAAGGTATCAAAAATTACAAGAACAACAAAATGTGTTATCATGTGGCGACAAAGAGCTTTGTACATGTGCATATTGAGGAGGAGGTATGCACATAATTTTTAGGTTGCATTGCTTGATATGAATTTCAATAGTGTATCTTAATTCATGTATGTTTTTTAGGAGAAAGAGAGCAAGACTGACAAGCTCTCAATATGGATGAAAACTCATGAACCAAAGAAAGGCTCCAAGCTAGATGATGCTTCACGTATGGCAAACGTAATTCTAACATTTAAACCCCCAACACTATCCCTCTGCGTGAATTACATTGGATTTCCATTTGTGGGATTGCCTTCATCTATTGTTTTTCCCCTTCTCCATTCTATTATTTAAAGCAATAATTCTCGTGCTTATATGTATCTTCAGTAGACAATTGAGACTGAGTTGTCCCAAATTAAGGAAGGTTCATGTGCTACTCTTGTGCGGGACGAAATTTTCAAAAACTTCATAGGAGATAACAAATATGGCTACACAAAGACATATGGTATAGGTGTTAAAGTTATTACGCAAGCTCTACAAGATGTGCCCTATAGGAAAATAAAGCTAAAAGAGTCAAAATTCAGCAGGAAGATAAACAAAGTCAAGAGAAAGTTCACAAATTAGAGAAGAAAGTCAGTAATATCACTCATTTAGTGAAATTACCTTTGAAGCATCAAGTATTTCTTTTTGGTCCAAACTTTGCTTACTTCAGCGGTGTTACTTATGCTTTCTTAAAATAATGTAACTCTTAGAATTTCCTCTAAGACTTAGATAACTTCACCCATGTTGTAACCATCGAAATAATATGGATTATGCTGAGCAGCATTAGTATATTTAAACTAGCTGAAGCAATGAAATTTATGAACATTTTATCTGTCTAAGCTTTGCAATTAGTCACGTCAGCACAAATGCTGTTATGTAGCCTTTTGATAGCAGCACAATGTGAAGCATAAATACTATTATGGAGTGTTTTGATGGCAGCACAATGTGATTGCTGAAGCAGACCTCCGGGAATAAGATGTTAACCTTGGAGCGAACTAAGTTTTGCTTTTGGTTCGTTCTTAATCTTAGTAAACCTCTCAACAATATTTAGAGAACTTCATGTATGCTGTGACTGTTGAAGTAATATAGTTTATACTAACTATTATTAGTGTATTTAAACTAGCCTAATCAATCAAATTTATGAACATTTTATCTGCTTAAGGTTTGGAATGAGACACATGAGCATAAATGTTATCATGTGACCTTTTGAAGGTGGCATAATGTGAAGCATAAATGTTGTTATGGAGCATTTTGATAGCAGCACTGTGTGATGGTTAATGCAAAGCTTCGAGAATAAGATGTTATTGTTGAAGCAAACTAAGTAAAGAATGCTTATGCACCAAATACAAGATAGTCTTAAATAAGACCCTTTCTTATCATACCCTTAAGGAGGGTGTCTTTGTGGCTAGTGTTGCTTTCGTTGTTTTAACTGGCACAATCTTCGAGCTTTACTATGTTGGTGGGTTGTTTTCTTTTGAGAGGGATTAAATCTTGTTAAGAATACTTCCTTGTATTCGTTAGTCATCAAACAAATTAATTATATGGATGAAGAAAAATTACTGAAATGATTTAAGTTGGATTTCTTATTTATGCTTTGAATTATATCACTTTCGTGGGGTATATCGGACGATCCTCTTACTTCAATTGATGAGGAGGATGATGCTGATGATGTTGATGCTAACAATGCAAATGGAAACAATCATGAAAATAAAGTGCAGGCCATTGAGGCAAATGAAGATGGTGAAGCACATTATGAATGAAGTATAGATTGAATCTCATATTTTGGTTGACTTTGTTTTTATTTGACCTGCAACAAATATTTTGCAAAATTAAACACAAGTTTCAGTTTAGTGCTTTGAACATTATGCAAACAAGTTTAGGTGTCATGTATCTTTTTAATGATGAACATCCAATGAATTTAGGACTCAGCCAAAGTTATTTTGTTTGTTATAGCAGGCATATCATATTGTCATATTATTTTACCTACAGGTTTATCTTTCACTATATTAATGATTTTATTACCCAAAAAAAAATGTATTGGCTACATATGTATCTAGATTAATCATCAGTAATAACAAATACATACTTTCTGCCACCTAGACTCTAAATTCTAATAATTTATATTCAATAACGCATTCTAATCATTCAATTATTTATATACGTATAGAGAGAGTGAGGAGAGAGAGAAAGAGAGATAAAGCACATATTTGGCCAAAATTTAAATGATACAAAAGTGCAACAACTTTATAATCATGAACTAATTGTCATCAATTAAATTGAAAGATAAATAGTATTTAACCACAAAACGAAAAGTACGAGATCTACATAAATAGCTATTACTAAATTGATTTCAACATGCCTAAAAAGTATGCATCCACTATCTAAAAGTTAAGTTTGTTTACAATACACATATATAAGATTGAAGCTAAACAAAACAAATGGAAATGCTATAGAACTCCATAGTTCCAAGCGAACACTTCATGAACTTGAACTTTATACCTGATTTTGTTATATGCTGCCCTTGATTTAAACCTAAAACCACCAAACCCATACATTGGAGTCAAGTACAACAAACAACACTACTAAGAGAAAAAAAACTTCTAAGAAGATTGCAAGATGTAACATCCATTGGCCTTCATACCTATGTACTTTTGCTCTACAAACATTATATAACATCCCTACTCTTAGGGTAGCCTTTTTAGTATATTTAATGATTTTGAAAAAACAATGGTAGAATTCCACTAAAACTTGGCTATTTTCCCTTTATAACATGTCATAAATACAATAAAAAATAAAAGAAATTAACTCTTAACAATCTCAATGTCCACATGCTGTAACAAATCAACTCAATAGGCCACACTCTTGGAGTATCCAACATAAACCCAACAATCCATTACCATAAACAAATCTAAGAAATCAATCAAGCTAAGACAGGGCATTTTGATGCATGACACAAATCGAACAACCCATCACCAACCAAACATGCAACTTAAAATATTTAAACAAAATGATTGAACTTACCGCGCTCACATTTTATAATCTCTCAAGTAACACCTTGTCAACCATCTATAGATCAACTTTGTAATCGCATGCGTTCAAAAGCTATTATAGTTATGTCCAACATGTAAAAATGTGACTTGAATCAAGCAAATTAAGACTGAGAAATCATGAAAGATAAGACCATATTTACCATGCCCATAATTGGATCATCGATAGGAGCTTTACAAAATGCTTAGTCAATATTGTGGTTATTCTTCTCGCATAATTGAGCAAACACTAACAATTCACAATGGCCACCCATTTTTGATTTTTGGAAGCATTGCAAACTTCCCTTGATCTAGATGAGGAAGCCTATAATCTTGAGAAGAAGCTTCACTGTGCAATCACAAATAGAGACTAAGTTGTTGCCAGGTTTTACCCTTGTTGACATTTTGCTTTAAATCATTGGATAGAGCATGTGTGCATATATTAGTCGAACAGGGAAGTTATTGTGAGGACTCTTTAATGTAATCCTTATATAGTTTAATCTAAAAAAATCTACCATATTCTACCATAAGATATAACATTTTACTAAGGTGGTTGAAATTTCAAAGTAGATTCATTAGAATCAATATTAATGCATCCAAATCCAACAACAATGCAATGTGATAAAGGACTACTTCATGGAACTTAGAAAGAAAGATTTACCTGTGTAAGAGCATTCAATATGGGCATCATTTATCCTATAATAGCAACAACAATTATGAGAATATAATTAAAACAATCATTCAAATAGGTTAAAACATACTTGGGAATTTAAAAAGATAACAATAAGATAATCAACAATATTAACAATAATCATCATATATCACACATATTCATGAAAAAAGTAGGGTGATAACTTTAGTTTAAGTTGATTCTTGTTTCCTAACTTTTCTTAGTACTCACTCCTATGACACGTGTCACATGATATTCCTTCACTTAACCTTAACCTTGCATGGCATTAGCAAACTTTGCTGAATCTTGCCAAGTTTATTGGTAAGCCTTGCCTGAAAGGCACCTCGAAAAGCTTAAGTAAGATAATACAAAGTGAGCAAGAGAATCCATTACATGAGTTTGAGAGAATGTCTTTATTACCTGTGACTTTGATTGGTACAAATGACGCCTATAGATATGTTTATAGTCTCCTACCTTTCCGAGAATTGGTATAGGTTTATTTGATCCTTTGGTCCATACAAACTTCCCTTTATTATCTACTTAGTAAGTGCATTGAAAACAAATGATCATTATAGTAAAGACACTATCAAGCATTATATAGAGAGTATTCTATAAAGTTCAACTACCACCTAGAAGGTTTTATAGCACTCCGAAAGGCACTATGGCACTCTAAAAACGTTCTCAAAACCATACATAAGACCCTAGAACCTCAGCCCGCAACACACAATGGACCTAAGGCAAGGAAGGGGGTTGCAACTCTTGATGGGCTTGTTCCCCTTGATGCTTGGAAGAAAATTATGCTCAGCCCAACCTAGGTTTTATTTTATTTTATGTTATTTTAAGGAGCACAGCCCATCCCAATCTCTTAGCTGCCTATTTAAACAAAGTAATGAACATCATCAAGGATTTTTTTTTTTCTTTTTGTATCCCTATGAATTATCGAGCAAAATTTAGAGATTTTAGAATCTAGCCAAATTATCAAGGAACGTTCAAGATAGGCTTCCATGTCCTTAGAGCATCACCCTTCCCTTCCATCCCCCCCTACTGCCACCACAACATTCACAGAAAATGTGCCTTTTAGTCTTCCAACAAGACCTTATATAACATCAAACTTGAAAAGTTTATCTAAATATTTGATATCCACTTTCTTAACCAAATCAAACTTCAGATCTTTTGTTATAAAATTTGAAAATCACCCCAATTTCTCAACTGCGTTTGGTGGAATTTTGCGTGGTCAGCTTAAAATAAGCTTGAGATTTGTAGCCATGGCTACAGGTCCTGATTCAGTTTTGAGGAACAGTGGCATGCAATTCTCTCTCCTAAGCAGTTTAGGGTCCTTAGGGAGAAAGGAACCGGGTATGCCCTCTTTTACACTTCATTTTTGTTCATTGGTAATTCTATAGTTATTACTAGTTGTTCATAATCTTGATTGCATTATGCAATACTGCAATCATTTTATTCTTTTCCTTTCCTTCTGAAATAGGAATCAATGAGGTTGTGCTAATATGCCTTAAGTTTGGGTATTAACCTTTTTATTGGATTGCATTATTAGTTTTAATTTTTTACCCAACTACCGAATAGAGACAATGTAAAGATGATGTTATGATAAGCCTATAAACGTGAACGTTGCTAGAGGCCATTAGCTAATAACATGACATGAAGGAAATCTATATGAAATTTTTGAAAAAAAAACACACACTTTAGTCTTAATCTGACTTGGTTTGATTAATTTATATTATCCTGATATATACTTTAACAACTCAAAATCAACACGAATCAAATCATAACTTGTTAACATGAATTGCCAGCTTTGTCCTTGCCATTTAAAATGAGGTCATTCTACATCTTTTATAGTTCTTCTAATATGTATGTTATCCTATTAGACTATGATAGCTAGAAAGCTGAATTGATAGCCGAAAATGCGTCTTCTAGTGATTTTGGCCTAACCACCCAATTGGATTTTTGGCAACTTGAGCAAAACTTGGTTATCCACAATAATACGTAGGGAGCCGAATTTGACCTTGTTGTGTCCTAACTGATAATTAGATGATATCCTCCTTTACCTTATGCATATTCACTTTGCCTTATCCTCCACTTTCCTGTATGTCTTTAATGCTTATAAAGTTACATAAATTCATCGCTCTAATTGTTATGCATTGCAAAGCACCTAGTCTTATAAGTTCGGTGAACTTTCGGAAATGTTTTAGTAACCTGCCTTATTGTTATATGATGACTGGCTATCCTTAATAATCTATTGAGCCCTCTGTAGTATCAATTCTAATGTCATAGTCATAGTGAGCTCTTTCTCTCGCTCTCTCTAACTTTTTGTCTCTATTTTTCAAGATATCCATGATTAATATGAGATCTTCTTTACTTGATCCTCAAAGTTAGATGCACAATAGTGAAAATCCTAAAAGTGGTCAAATTGAAGAAGCCTAAGAACACCAATCTTGCCTTGAACAAATTAACACGCCTATCCTCATTAACAAACCCTTTATCCAAACCTTAATCCAATGAAACCCCACTTTACAAATGAAACACTACCACCACAACTCCCACCACCTAACTCTGGCTCCCACTGCTCTAATGTTTGGCAACATATCTTCAAAAGTTTCCACTATTCTATATAATTCATGATTGAATAACCAAGATAATTACAATGTGCAATGAGATTTTCGTAAATTTAGCCAAATATGAATAAATTCAGTAATTAAATTTTAACGAATTTAGCCAAATATGAATAATTTACAATATACAATAAAACTTTAGCCAATTTAGCCAAATGTCAATAATTTCACCAGTGACATTTTAGCAAATTTAGACAAATATCAATAATATCAACACCCAAATAGAACAACTTGGACAATTAATCTTGCTAAATTTTGAAGTTCAAGCCATAAAATTCAAAGAGTGAGAGAAAGAGGGTGATGATGCGTACTTTGGGTAGAACAGATTGTTGGAATTCTTACCACTAGCAGCCAGGATACGTCGGAATCAGGTGATAACTACATGGATAAGAGGGGACAAGAAGTAGAGGAAGGGGCACGTGAGGAAGGCTTACCACCGTGGAGCGCATGATGATGACCAGAACCACTGTCGTGGAGCACGCACGAACAACCAGAATCACTAGAACCCTTGCCACCAAGCAATAGCACTGCGTGACCAGACCAAACACCGCTAGGGCTTTCTAAAAATGCGAAGGCACGTGAGGATGGCAGTCTGGCTCTCCACTCTCGACTAAAGTCTCATTCTTTTTCCTTTTTTTATTTCGATGGTAATGTAATTTGGGTCGTTAAACTGAAAATACACTTCAAAAAATTTTTAAAAAAATACCTACCGCACTTGATATCCATGGTAAGTCTGTTCTATTCACAAGATATAAGTCTCCACTCTTAATATGCATGGACATACCTTAGTTACTAGCACTCTTATAAAAGTGGTTATAATTTTCATCACTTATTTGACGTGGGGATAATTTCAAGAGCTCATTTTTTCTTATTTACCTACTACACTTAGTCATGTATGGTTAAATATGAGTGGAAGAATGACCTTTTTTTGTAGTAACCCCTTCAAAGTTACGATCCTCGGGATCCTTATGCTACTACTGCGTCCATGAGGGGACCTCTAGCTTGTCAGATCTTATATGGTGATTGGTTGTCTAGGACAATGCATAATGAACCTCATCGCCACTCTTGGGTTTCTTAGGGTAGTCCTCGTCCAAACATGGATGCATGCTGAGCTTCAATTGATTATGGGTTCACGTCAAATTATGTTGATTACTTCTTTAGTGGAAGTAGTAGTGTTTTCGGGATGATGAGTAGGGTTATCCTATCAGTCTTATGTATGATACTATTATGCTGCCTTTGTAATGTGGTTTACTTTGAATGAAATTAGACTTTTCATGCTAAATGACAAATGCAAGACTCTGCCCCCACTTCTCCCAAAAAACGATCAAAAACAAAAAGACAATAATAAGTATAGAGAGCTTTTGGTGGTCCTAAGTAGAAACTCATTTAATTTTATTAATTATATTGTCAATATAGAGTTAGGAAGTGAAGTAAAAAAAAAAAGAAGAAGAGGAAAAGAAAAACACATAAAATTTTATGGGCTACGCAGATCACAGCTAGGTTCTTACTCAACTGGTGGAAGTCCAATTTGTCTTAAAATTGGTCTGACATGATGCCAAGAGGCTATAGGAATCTGTACATCCCAGGGAACTCAACCGGGTTCCAAGTCCATATCTAATTGGGCTTTGGCTAGCTAAGACACACTATAAATTTTGCCCGGGGCCATCACTTTTTCATTAACCATGTTAGCCCCTTTCAGTTAAAAAAGCATATCTTTCAAGAAGATCTTGTCCTCATGGTTGCTTGCCCTTTATTCAAAGGATAAGTATGAACTTAAGAACCTTAGGTTGAACACCCTTCTTAGCTTTCGTCAAGTTAAAATCTTCTAGGACCTTCTTAAAGCTGTTATGAGAACTCCACGTCTTTAGGTTCGAAACCTATGAGCTATGCCCTTTAACCTAAGAATTTGGTGCAATTTTAGGCTTCCCCTTTATTGTCCTCCTGTGCTCCTTCATCATCAAAGCACTTGTCCTCCTAATATTGTCGTCTTTTAGGCTTAAGTATAGAAGATGTGACTTCTATCATGATTCGTGAAGAGGTGGACTTCATATCTTTGATTGCCTATTTTAAGAAAGACCATGGCTATGCCCTTGAAGGTCTACATAGGGGTAAGGCTATAATCCTACATCCTTTCTTATTCATAGGTAGCACTAACAATAGGGGTCCTATTATGCTTCTCACAGTGGCAGATGACATTGTTCACGGTAATACTTCCGCGTCCCTTGTGTTGGTCGAAACCATCCTTTGCCTCAATTTCTTGGCCATCATCTCGATCAATTTTTCTTAGTAAGTCCTTTATTGCTTTAGTTATAGACTAGCTATTGGGCTAATGGGCTTCTCACCAATTTGGGCTGCTCATCATTGGCAGGGAACCCGGCCGGGTTTCATGCGGGCCTGGGCCTCTTTTCAGGCATACCCTCCTTTTCTTTGTTTTCTTGCATTTTTTTTTTGTTTGGACAGGGGAACCCGCCCGAGTTTCTGGGGACTACATTAATTTTTATTCCCCCCCCCCATTTTTTTTACACAAATTTGGTTGCTCGAGCCTCTTAGACTGATTGTAGTTCCTCATAATATGGAGACTTATCTAATGACACATTTTTGTTAACAGAAAAGACTTTTTGAGGACCAAACTATTGTAGATTGGGTTAGCTTCCTTGAAAAATTTCCCCTTATTTGTTTGACTATTCACTGGTAGAATATGCATCTATTTGTGACCCATGGAGATCACAACGCTTATAATGCCTTATTAGTCTTACGATGGGACCTATTTCTTCCTCGGGCATCTTTGAGGACAATGTGGTCTAAAGTAGACCATTCAGAAGCTAGACTGCGTCCCTCCAAAGAGTTTGGTGAATAACCTCGCTTGTGTCCACTCTTGGATGGAGTATTGGCTTTGCCACCCTCTTATCACCATGCCATCGGCACCTCGCTCTACAAATATTTCTAAGTTCTACATAGAGTGGATGACTGCGTTCAATGCAAAGAACAAGAAAGCTCCTCAAGAGAAGGAAAACACTAGGGCTTCCAAAGGTAAGGAAGTTAGAGAGGCTAAGGAAAGAGCTAACTTCGCTCATATTGGAAAGAAAAGAATCAAGGTTCTACCCCCTAAAGAGAACCCCCCAACTGAGAAGGAGAGGAAGTTGAAGATGGGTTAAATTCGCCTCCTTCGATGAAATAAAGTGTTACTTTTCCCATGATTAATGATGTTTTTAGTGCATCTTTAATCAGTTGTATGCTTTGAGATATGTAAGGAACCAATAAAAGTGTTATGTTTAGATTATTTACTGTTGGTACTGCTCCCTTTTTTTTTGTCTTTCTTTTTTTTTTACTTATAGGCCCAGTCCTCTTAGAACCCGATTGGGTTTTCTCAACTGTTTACCTGACACGGTTTTAGGTGAGCTTGGATACTGGGCTTGCACAGGGCCTCCTGTGACCTACTACTTGGAAATTTTTCGTTTTAGTCAAAAGAAGAGTTTGAGAATTAATTCAGTTGGACCAAATGGCTTGATACGTATCTGCATTGCAAAATCAGGTTATCGTAGTTCACTCTTTTGAGCCTGGTATAGGTCTTATGAGTCTATTGTGGGCTGTGACTTACCAACTTTAGAAAACCTGTTATAGGCTCTCTTTTTTGCCATTCAAACCTTATACTTTTTCAATTGATTGAGATTTGTGTATTGAACATATTCACTCCATCCAAATTCATCAATTTTATTGCTCCCCCTAGGCATGGCCTTTTTGTTAAAGGCTCTTAAAATCCGAGCTTGGTACACTTGAACATTATGCAATGCTCGTAATATTCTTTCATCAAACATTTTCAATTCCTCATATCGAGCCTTTGCCCACTCAGACTCCAGTATTTTGCCTTTCGCTATAACCCTTAGTAAGGGTGTTGTTATTTCAATTAGGAGTATGGATTCTATTACATATATTAAGGAATAAGGCATTGCTCCTATTAGGGATCTAATTGAGGTTCGATAACGATATAGGGAAAATGGAAGCTTGTCTTACCAATTCTTGTAATTTTTAGCCATCTTCTCAATTATCCTTCGTATGTTCTTGTTAGCTACTTTGACATCTTCATTTGTCTGTGGTTGGTATGGAGAAGATTTATGATGTTGAATTTTATATTTTTCCAACAAGCTAGCCACTTCTTTCTTAAAGTGACTTCCTTGGTCACTTATCACTTCTTATAGCACCCCATATCTACATATAATCTTCTTAATGATAAACTGTGCCACATGCTTTGTAATCTTAGTATAAGAGGTTGCGTCCACCAACTTTGCAAAGTAGTCAATTGCTATAAGCACAGATTCATGTCCTTTAGTTCCTTTGGGTTTATCCTCCTATTATGTCAATGCTTTATATACAAAAGGGCGATAGAGAAGTTAATTGAAAGAAAGGAAGGCGGTTGATGTTTTGGCATTTATGGGATCTTATTATGTATGTATGACAACTAGCGTCCATAGTGGACCAGTAGTATCCCATTCTTTGGGTCTTCTTAGCTAACATGTGACTGTTCATGCACTTTCCACATTCCCCTCAATGGATTTCTTTTATTATCTCATGTACTTCTTTGTCAGCGACACACAGTAAGATAATACCCATTTTGATATTTTTATACAACTTCCTTTTATCCTTAAAGTATTATGAAGCCAGTAACCTTAATGCTCATTGGGCTTTCAAGAGAAGCCTGATAAATATTTCTTCTTTGTTAGGTATCGATGGATATCGTAATACCAGGCATTAAGGTCAATGTTGGATACTTCTATCGTGTAACAATATGTAGGATTATCCCTCTTTTTCACTAGTAATGGCATAGACTGAATACCACTTAGAATATTAACCATTGAGGCTAACTTCGCTAATGTGTTAGTGACTTGATTATCCCCCTAGGTTAAGTAATTAAGTGTATGTAATCTAGGCAAAGTTCTTAGTCAGTTCAATCATGAACATGGTATCATCTCAAGGCTTCACTCCTCACATCTATATCCTTATGTATTTCACCTCTATTTCAACAGAAAATCCTATGACCCGATGATGCTAACATCAAAGTCTAGTTTGACGGAGATAGATGTGTGTACCCCTCTAGAGATGCTAGAAGGAAGTCTACTCTATCCCTTTTGGTTTGAAGCCCCAACGACATACATTATCCATATGTCTTCTCTACCTAGAGAACTCTTTTGTTAGGGTAGTTGAAGGTCTCTTCCTGGTGATCCTCTGTCTGCAAGTCTACTAAGAAATTTGACACAAGCCTTCTCATTATTGATTTTTGTGGAATGTAATAAAGGTTGAATTCTAACAACATAACTGTCGATCTAGCCACCCTTATAATTTATTTCGGTTACTATAGTAGGTTTTTTGTAGGGTCCATGGTTGCCACCATATGTATCACATAGGTCAATATGTAATGTCTAAGTTTCTTGGACTCTCATACTAAGGTAAGGATATTTTTTTTTTCCTAAGGGAGAATAGCGAGTTTCAAATTCAAGGAATTTCTTATTCAAATAGCAGATTACGTTTTCTTATCCTTCAATATTTTAGGCTAGCATGGCCTCCATTGCTATTATAGTATTTGTGAGATATAGGATGAGAGGAATGCCTGGTTGTGGGGGAACCAACACTGGCGGATTAGAAAGTTACTTTTTCATCTTATCGAATACTGCCTACCACTCTTCATCCCATTATGGATTTCTTCAATTTCTTGAAAATGGGCTCACGTACCAGCCTAGCAACATAATATTGGCCTCACTTGCTGCAACTGGCCCTTGGTGGCTTTCACTGGGCCTATCCACCTGTCTTCTGTTGAACTGTGTGGATTGACACACATTTTACATTGAATACTCAATCAACCCAAAATATTTTAAACTCTGTCTAAAATCCTTACCCAAAAACTTATTCCATTCAAGTAGCTCTAAATTATGCCGACACAAAATAAAAAGTTTAAAAACCCAAAATATGTCAAAATAATTTTAGAAAAGGCAAAAACACTGGTTTTAGAGCAATTTGCAAGCATAAGGCCTTGAACCCGTGACCTAAAGCATGATATAGTAGGAGCAAGACCAATGCAGTGGTGCATTCCCTCCATCTAATCTACTCCAAACTAATCCATTTAATCATTGAACATCAAAACATATTCCTGACCCAAATCCAAGGTTGCAGCATAACCCCGAATGCTACCAAGACCCACCAGCAAGTTTTGAAGCCTTAGCAGCTGATACTGGGCCCATTATCATGTCGATAGTGTCTTCTCATGATTTATACCTTACCAAGAGTATGACCAAAACATACTTAACCCTACCTGAATTTATTCCGCAACAAAAATATCTTCCTAGCAATATATCATGAGCTCAATAACAATAGGTAATAGAAAGGTTATGAGTCATATAGCGAGACGTGCGTAAAAACGGACTCCTCTTCACCATTTAAACTATTTTCTCTCCACATTTATGTAAAATTCATGAAATGATCATTAAAAGTAAGACCTAGAAGATTTCTAGCAGGTAATGAATCTCATCAATTGGACATCAGACGAAAACGTTATGGCCTGAACAAGTTGACCTTGTTGCACTGACTAGACTAGCAATATAATTTGGCCCTTGTGACTTCTGCTTGGCCTACTTTAGCCTACTTCCAATGAATTAACACATGTTTTGTATAGAACGCTTAATCAACCACCTAATCCGCCTCCAAATCGGGACAAAATTAACTTTGAAATAAATTTTTATTAATGAAAATAATTTTGATTAATTTTGTTTCATTTGTTTTTTATTTGATTTGATCCTTTTCTTAGTGAGGTCATTTCATGGCCAAGTGTACTTCCTCCACTATTAAAAGGGAGACTTTCCCTCTCATTTATAACCATTAAGTACTTAAGAAAAGCTCTCCCTCTTTCTTCCTATGCACACTCTTAATCAAAAGAGTGCCTTTTCTGTGAGTTTTTTTTTTTCAAAATCAAAAATTCTGCATATTTATTACTCAAAATTATTAGTATTTAATGAAAATACATAATAATTGTAATTTCTCAAAAGAATTTTGAAGATATTCAAACATTGTACTATAATATAATATATGAACATCTTATATGGGTGAATAAAGAATCAAGCCCCACTTGATTTTTGGTAGATCAACCCGTACATTGAAAGAAGGTTAATAGTAGGTCGACCATTTATGGAACAGTCTGTCTAGAGCATTTTAATGGGTTGTAGCAGTTTGACTGCTAATAACACATGTAATAAATTAATATTTGTATTAACTAACCTACCGATGTCCAATCAGGTAAAATTTTATTAATGGGCCGACCCCAATATCAATGCAGCTAGCTGTTTTCCTACCTCTAGCATTATAGGTCAAGATTAGTTAGAATGAAAATCAAACAAAATTGAATAAACAAAGCATAAGATATTGTCTTGCAGTTATAACATCAAATTTTTAAATTATTACAAATTAATTAATTTAAAATAATTAGACATATTTGTTTAACTAAGTATACAATGGTATAACTTGCATATCTTTAACGCTTGTCTTCTTTTAAATTAAAGTTTTTTTAAAGATTAGTAGTTATTTCATGCAATTCTATACCCATTTTTAATGTTTTCCATTTAAAAGTTGTGTACGATATTATTTTTAGAAAATGGAGAAGAAAAAATAAGGTTATTACTGATTAATTTGTAAATAGATGCAACAGTTATAAAATGCCTTTTAAACTATCCGATAAAAATGACTAACCATTATTATCGTGAGAGATAAATTAGAGAAAAATCAAAAACTAAGGATATAATGTTTGGGCCAAGTGGGAGGGTTCGAGTTTGGATCGTGTTTGACACACTAATTTACGGGTTTTTCGATTCGATTTATTTCGGGTTCGGGTCAAAAAATTGTATTCAAAATCCAAATTTTTTGGCAGGTTTGGGTCAGATTTACAGGTCAGGTCAATTTTTGCTGGGTCTACCACCACCCATTAGATCGTACCTTTGCCCCTAAATCTGTTCTCATTAGTTATAGGGATGGAATCGTCTCTTTAATCCTCATTCTAGAATCTTGAGAATTATAATCCAATAGAAAAAACTATTTTTCTTCTCGGAAGTCAAGTCCTATGTGCCTTAATTATTTCTTTGGTTTAAAGGATTGGTTAAAAGAAAGAATTAGGCATTTTATGTAGAATTGTAGGTTTCTACATTTCTTTTGAAAATCTACTGACGACTTGATTGAGACTACCGCAAGCACACAAAAAGTCGTAGTATAGATAAAAGATATCGTTCCTCAGGGACTTATTGTAACTTACTGAGTCTTATCTTTCAGAATGTGCTAAATAAAATTCTGGTTTAAGTGGATTAAATTTAACAATAGTAAATAAACTTTTCTAAATCAATAAGGAAAACATCTAGAATTCTCCTAATTGTGAAAGGAAATTGGATCAAAAAAATAATGAAAATGTGCTTTCTTCTAATTGGTGAAATTCGAGGAATTATAATCTCTTCAAAAACTCAGTCTATTCTTTCGAAATCAGCTAAATTTGCCTAAACTAAGCAAAAGGCGTTCTTTCAAACTATTTTGCCTTAAATTCAAGTTTAACAACTTCGATCACTTACTAGCACTCCTAATGTACAAATCCCTCTTTTAAGATGAAGTTACGTTAGATTTAATCAAGTAGTCTAACAACCAAATGTCACCTTTCAGTTTTTCACTCGATTGTTTCAAGAGTGCAAGCAAATTTGGGCCTAAAATCAACTCACAACAATCCAAACACTTGATAAAAATGAAATCAAACCAATAATAAAAATAAGCACAATTGTATAGATTAAAACATGATCCAACAATACTTCCACAAACTACTAAATCCTTAGACTAACGAAAACTACACAGAAATTATATAAGATTAATAAACTAACTAATGATTTGCAAAATCTGAACTAGAAGGGGATTGACTGAGATGGCCTTTAACCAAGGGCTTCAAAACCACCTCAAGAACAAACTCTCACACTCAAGAATCACATCAATACAATAACCAAACTAAAAACTACAAAATTTGAGAAAGAACTAAAGCACTAATCTATGCTATACTATACTTTTGCTTTGCGTGGAATGATCTTGGATCGCTCTCTACTTGTTGCAGAACGTCGCTTTTTATAGAGAGGCTTGGTCAATCTCAGACGCACAGCCGAGGGAAAATGAAAAGGCAGCAATTACAGGCTCACCATGGTCCAACCGTGGTCTACGCTGGAACCGAATTTTTGCTCATTCTTTGCTCTACGGGCATGGCATAGATGGATGACCGAGAGGGAGGTCAAAATACAGCCATTGATAGCCAAATGTTGGGTAATAAGGGTAAAAATTCTATAAAACAGATCAACAACTATACCTAAGCATAAATCGAGAATACGAGAGTAAATAACAACTTTAAGCGCAATACTCTCCTAAAAACGACATAAAGTAGCCCTAGAATAATATACATATTGAGCACTTATCAAACTTCCCCATGCTTAAACTATTACTTGTCCTCAAGCAACGCAAAGACTAAAAATCTACACGGCCTCCTCAGGATAGATATAGGTAACATTCAAATGGCAAAGCTGATCCAAAGATAGCTTGAAAAGATACAAAAAAATCATTAACAAACAGAATAGGGTATGAAATTTTTGAAGACTTTTAATAGACCATAATGTCAAACTTGAAAGCAATCTCCCCCAAATTGTCAAGTACAGTCATTTAACATGTGAAACAAGAGCAACTGGTAAGATTGATAGAACTTCACTATAGTTATGTGGTACTCAGCGCTCATGTTTTTGAAATGTATATATTTATGAAGGTTCTCTCAAATCTCAACCTTAGATGTAGATCTATCATAAGCTTGTCAAGATTCTCAAATTCACCATCACTAAAAATGCAAACACATTAGACAATCATGAGGACTTTAATAGGGATGTAACGGGGCTAGGGGTAAAGGTAAGAGGGAAACAAATGCTGTTGGAAATGAGGAGCTAGAAGCCAAAGACTAAGAGTTAAACAATTCCAATGCATCAAACAACGTCCTTCTTAAACCTTATCAATAAAAAATAAATCCCAGATGAAGAGAGAAAGGGTTGAAAACCACAAATAGCTTACATTCCCAGCAAGGCTAACCATTTCTTTGATTTTTTTCCGTTCTCTTTTCATTTTTTTCTTTCTTTTTCAAATTTTTTTTCTTTTTTGTGTTGTTTTATTTTTTTTCTTTCTGTAAGCATTTATTTTTTTTTTTTCCTAGAAGGGATAGTCAAGGGGGAAATCCATAACGAACTTTAAATTCCAACAGTTTTCTAAATTTTGTATAATAGAACAAGGGATTAACCAATATCTCACAACCCTGCGCCAAACAACCAAATTACACCACAAGATATCATTCTATCTTGTTAACGCCATGTCAAACTTGATACAAAAGAATAGAACACTCCTTTAGCCTTGGCTTAAAGGTAAGACAAGTATTTGGCCATGAGTTATAATAGGAGGTTCAAATCAAGAAAAACGGATACAGGCTTAAGGGGCTAACAAGGGGTACAATACAAAATCAGGGTGGCTATTTGACCGTGGGGTTTAAACAAATCAAAGAAAGAAAAATGCCTTAATCATATTGCCTAAATGCATATGTGAAATGTGATCTTGAATGAGAATCTAAGCAAGTTCTAGACAAATAAAGTCAATGAAAAGTCACACATGAGAGAAAATATGATACTAATAATGATAAACAGTCTCTAAAGGCTCAAAGTCTTAGGGGACATCTACCAAGGTCAAAACTAGCTCACTAGTAAACAAATGCCAAAATCTTGTAAAGACTCATGGAAAAAATCAATTCGGATCTAATATGTGGTCAAAACATGGAATTCATTTCGAAAACTCATTCACAAACATTTTATGCATAATTCGAGCGAATCAAAGGATCAAACTAAACCATAAAAAGCTACCAAATATATAGAGATCGTCATCGAAGGACTTTTTTTTTCCTTTTTTTTCTTTTTTTTATGTATGCTCCTACAAACAATGCAAACTAAAATGCAAAAGAAACTAATAAAGGAAAGAAACTAAAATGCAACATAGATGAAAACTAAATGCACCTCTAAAACAAAACTAAATCAATCAAAAACTACAAAAACTACAACTAAAAACATATACAAAGCAAAAATACATACACAAAAATAGGCATCAGACGCCAAATATAATGACTAGCTCCCCCATGCTTGAATCACACATTGCCTTCACTATGGGCGCATAATAAAAAGGGAAGGGGAGTAGCATAAAACAAGATCAGAGAGGAGGAGGTGGAGGAGGATGGGGTGCTTGGCCATAGGAGATATGCCAATTTCACCAGGTCTCTAGACATGCCCTATAGTCTTAGAAATATTGGGTCTTGGAAGCAAGCAACCCACGAAGCTCATCGTGATGCTCTTGGATAAAGTCCTGAAGAGTGGCGCTCTTAGAAGCAACAAACTCTCGGAGGGAAACTTGCTCCTCTTGAATGGACCTAAGGGTGTCTTGGAGGTCAAAATAGCCAGATGGAGGTGGTTGAGAGGAAGAGCTAGGTTGTGCTTGACTAGATCGAGGAGCGAGTTGGTGGGGTGTAGGTTAAACAACCTCCTCATCACCAGGTACCCAACAACCTCCTCATCACCAGGTACCCAATAAAGGTTACCTCAGTGAAGAAGAGTGGTGTGATCAACATTGGGAAGCGGCAAAACCAGTCCCCTAGGTAAATCCAATACAAATGGCCAGCCTCAACTTTACAAAAGTTCATAAGTTCAAAAACAACTTGATTAAGCCACTCGGACCCAGAAACTCTATCCTCATGTTTGGGCTCAATATCCAAAAATCTAGCAATAGTAGTTATTACCCCGCCACCTTTAGTGCTAATAGCCGCACTATGTAATTGCCTAGCTAAAACTGAACCTGGGTCAAGTTGGTCTCCATTGAGCATATAGGACAGAAAGTAACTCAGAAAGTGTCAAGACATTCAGACTATCATCCCGAGCAAATAAAGAACAAGTCAAAATACGCTGAGCCACTCTAATGCAGGGGTTTCTAGTATGTGTACATTTTGATGAACTGGGACTATACCTGACACTTTCCGAAAGTTCACCCCAAAACGCATTCGGGTTAAATTCACGAGGGACTTGACAGTGCGATATGCCCATGCTAGTGGGAAAACCGAAAATACTATTGAAGGTACCTAAGTTCAGTTCATACAATTGTCCGTATAAATAAAATGATATATATCTGGCTTAATATTGAAGCCCTCTAGTGATCTCAATATGAAGTATACTAAGAAATTCTAGTGTTAGGTCGCTATATCTATGCTCCTTAATTTCTAAAAAGTGGCCCATACCATCTCTAGTAAACAACCAACGATTATCATCCAAAATTTCCAACTGGGCTAACAAATCCACATCATAATATCTGGTTGCTACAACCATACATTCATTCAAGTAATTATACCTAGAAAGATGATCAGGATGCGTTAAACTAGGAGGGTAAGGATTGTTATCTCTAGCACGTGCATTAGTTGATGTTCAGGATGTTCTTTAAGGTTGGGGTCGTGCTCAACTTGAAGAACCAACCTCCTTGGTACTCCTTGGTCTCTTGTTTGGTGCTATAGTTGCAAACTTGAAACAAAAACAAAACCAAAACCAAAAGTAAGAACTAAAACCTAGAAAATTGAAGAAATTAAACAAAAATATGAAAAATAAGAGAGAGAAAAGGATGTGTGTAGTGAATGAGTGAAGTAAAAGAAGAAGAAAGAGATGGAATTTAAGGAGAAAGATGAAAAATTGAGTGAAAGAAAAGGATTTTGTGCGAAAAGGATTGGAAATAGCGAAGAAATGAGGGGGGATTAGTGAGATTTGGTTATGGAGTTTAGAGACAGAAAATTAAGGCAGAGAAAGTGTGTATGTCAAGAGGTTGAAGAATATAGAGGGAAACGGAAAAGGCATCGCGGTCAAAAACCTAGACCGCAACATGTAGCAGACTACCACAGGCCGTGGGGCTCACCACGGTTCGTTTGTGGTTTCTACTGGCATAAAATTTTTTTGAGTTTTCTGGGTTGGCACCCCACAACCGTATTTCTGTTGTACTAACCATAGTGCCAACATTTTATTCATATATTTTTTTTCTCTTTTTTCTCTTTTTATTTTTTTTGCATATATAACAAAAATTAATAAAAATCAAAACTATAAAAAGGGAAAAGGAAAGAAAACCTGAGTTGCCTCCCAAGAAGCACTCTTTTAAGGCCAAGAGCTTAACCCTTATCCTAGGCTTGGTCCGAATCAGATGGTGGCATAGACGTTGGCTTTGTCTCAGACCATAAAATCAAACTTATTACGTCAAAGGTACGATCTTAAAAGTTCTGGCTACAGGTCCTTCATTTTCATAACTTGGTGCCATAACGCACTGTCTGCATACAAAACAAATCGCTCTTATGGCCCATCAGATGAGCTATCATTAACTCGTTCAACTCCTATATCAAAATCTCCATCAAAACCTTCCACAGGAGGCATAGAGAGAATAATTTGTGCAAACCTGTAGTAACCATTCATGGAAGACTCATTAGAATTAGGGGCCTCAACCTCGGGCTTGTTAGGCAGCATAGGAACAGCAAACTCCACCTTCACATACCCTTAGTTGGGATCCTTATAAAAAATCCAGTCAGAGTCAGGAGGATCTTCACAATTCCAGACATCCTCCATATCAATCTCAGGGGAAAGGGGTAATGCATCCAATATAGAAGAATGAGGAGAAACCATGTCCTCCTTCCTATGACTAAACGTAGTAAATTGCCCTTCCACCTCAAAAGATACCCGACCCTCTCTTACATCAATGTGGCAACCAGCTATCACCAAAATGGGCCGACCTAGGATAATTTCAGCATCGTCAGTTTCAGACATATCAACTATAATGAAGTTTTTCAACACTCAAATGTCTCCTATATTGACTGGCACATTATCCAACTTTCCTATAGGTTATGTCAGAGAACCATCAGCCAACTGTAAGGAAAAGGGCGCAGCTAGTAATGGTCCTAGGTGCAGCTTATGAAACAAATAATAAGGCATTATACTGACACTTGCACCTAGATCACATAGACCTCTCTCAATTTCTACCTTTCCTACAATGCAAGTGATAGAAAAACTACTTGGGTCAGGGAGTTTAGGGGGAAAAATGATTGGGATCTCAACAGTGTCATTCTCTTTGAAAGTAGCAGTCTTGCCACCATTGTTGCTCTCTTTACTACCAGCCATGATTATCTCCCTACCCTCTTCTATTGGTACTTCCTTAGAGTTAGTTATGTCCTCTTCATCCTTTATGGTAACACAGCTATAGTGCTCACGAGGGTTAGGTTCAGGTTTGCTATGTAGTCTATCTGAGGGCGAAGATGAGAAACTAGCTTTTTGAGCAATTTGGGCTTCTAACATCCTATTATAAGTCATAAGCACATCAACCTTGGTGGCTAATTGCTTAATATACTAATCCTATCTTTGTTGTGCTGCAAGCATATTTCCTCTCATTACCTCTAAATTTAACTTTTAGGGCATCTGAGAAGGGAATAGGGGTCTTTAAAAATCAAGTGGTACTCTAGAATTCATGGGAGGCATAGTCACAGTGTTTTAATTTGACCTATAAGAAAAATTTGGATGATTCTTCCAACTCAAATTATAGGTATTAGAGTAAGGGTCATTGGTCGGAATTGGATTGAAATTTTGAACATAATTAACTTTGTTAGGGTCCTGAGAAAAAGGACCCCAACTTGACTCAGAGTTATATGCTCAATTGAACCATATGTTTCACAAGGGGCAGGAGCACTAGAGTTCACAACATTAACATTCATTTGGTCCAATCTATGAGTCATGACATCTACTTTAGCAGAATGTAAAGCAATTGCATCAACTTCTTGCTTACCTCCAACCCGCTTGGATTGGGTTTGTTCTGTGGATCATTGGGAAGTTGTTAAGTACCTTCACCTCGATCAGAGTATAGGATTTATCCTCAGTCTTACTCATTAGAGTTTCTCTTGTCGCCGTATCAATAGTGGACCTTACAAATTGGGTCACACCGTTATAGAAGGCTTGGATTATCATCTAACACTAAAGACCATGATAGGGGCACAAACACAGTAGATCTTTAAAATGCTCCCAGGCTTTATAGAGCGTCTCGTCATCTCTTTACAGAAAGTTGATGATCTGATTCCTTAGGCTCGCTATTTTGCTGGAAGGGAAGAACTTGGTGCGGAATGCTCTTGTCAACTCATCCTAGGTGGTTATGCATCCAAATGGCAAATAGTGCAACCAAGCCCTCGCTTTATCCCTAAATGAGAAAGGGAATAAGCGCAGCCGAATCGTATCACTAGAGACTCCATTTAATTTCAGCGTATCACACACCTCTAAAAAGACCGAGAGGTGTAGATTTGGGTCTTCCAAGGGAGTTTCGCTGAACTGAGAATGTTGCACCATGGAAATGAGTGCTAGTTTGAGTTCGAAGTTGTTGGCATCGATAGCAGGGAAAGCGATGCTTGAGGTGATCCCCTGGACTCCTGGGGTAGCAAAATCACGGAGAGTCCTTCGTTCGTCACCTTCTGCCATGTTTGAATTCCTTCTTACCTCGGGACTTTACTCTTCAATTTTTTGCTTTTTCCTCCTTAAGTGAAAAATCTTTTCAATCTCTGGATCGAGTTTGTACAGGATTAGACTTCGCATAAACTAGGTAAAATTCCGGTAAGCGCATTCACCAACACCACTAGCGCAATTTAAACTAGCAATGAAAGAAAAAGAACAAAAAAGAACAATCAAAACAATAAAATACTCAGTCACTTTCATTAGACTAACCCAATATTTAACATTTTTAGTCACCGGTAATGGTGCCAAAAACTTGATTGGGACTACCAAAAGTGCACGGATAGTTGTAGTATAGATAAAAGATATCGTTCCTCAGGGACTAATTGTAACTTACTGAGTCTTATCTTTCAAAATGTGCTATGTAAAATTCTGGTTCAAGTAGATTCAATTTAACAAAATAGCAAATAAACTTTTCTAAATCAAAAAGGGAAAAACGTCTAGGAATTCTCATAGTTGTGAAAGGAAATTAGATCAAAAAATAATGAACATATGCTTTCTTCTAATTGGTTAAATTCGAGGAATCATAATCTCTTCAAAAACTCAATCTATTCTTTTGAAATCAACTAAATTTGCCTAAACAAAGCAAAAGTCATTCTTTCAAGCTAATTTACCTTATTTTAAGTTTAATAACTTCGATTACTTACTGGCCTACTGACATACAAATCTCTCTTTTAAGATGAGTTACGTTAGGTCTAATCAAGCAATCCAACAATCAAATGTCACCTTTCAGTTTTTCACTCGATTGTTTCAAGAGTGCAAGCAAATTTCAGCCAAAAATTAACTCACAACAATCTAAACACTTGACAAAATGAAGTTAAACCAATCATGAAAATAAGCACAATTGTATAGATTAAAA
The DNA here is from genome assembly GCA_029747015.1 of Carnegiea gigantea. Lineage (NCBI taxonomy): Eukaryota > Viridiplantae > Streptophyta > Magnoliopsida > Caryophyllales > Cactaceae > Carnegiea > Carnegiea gigantea. The sequence continues at coordinate 182,120 of JAKOGI010000219.1, forward strand.
CATGATCCAAAAGCACTTCCACAAACTACTAAATCCCTAGACTAAAGAAAACTACTTAGATATGATAAGAGATTAACAAACTAACTAAAGATTGGTGAAGTCTAAGCGAGAAGGCAATTGAATGAGATGGCCTTCAACTATAGGCTTTAGAACCACCTTAAGAACAAACTCTCACACTCAAGACTCACACCAATACAATAACCAAAATAAAAACTATGAAATTTGAGAAAGAAACTAAAGCACTAATCTATACTACAGTACACTTTTGCCTTGGTTGGAATGATCTTGGATTGCTCTCCACTTGCTGTAGAATGTCGCTTTTCATAGAGAGGCTCGATCAATCTCAGCCACATAGCCGAGGAAAAATGAAGAGACAACAGTTACAGGCTCACCACGGTCCGTGAGTTACACCACGGTCCGACCGTGTTCTATGCTGGAATCGAGTTTTTGCTCATTCTTTTCTCTAGGGGCGTGGCATAACATGGATGACCATGAGGGAGGTCAAAATACAGCCATTGAAGGGTAAATGCTGGTTAATAAGGCTAAAAATTCTGCAAAACACATCAAACAACTCTACCCAAGCACAAATCGAGAACAGGCGAATAAATAACAACATAAAGCACAATATTCTCCTAAAAACGACACAAAATAGCCCTAAAATGATATACATATTAAGCACTTATCACAACTCTATAAAGTTAGAGCACCACTCCATCCTACCTCATTTCACTATGGAATTAATAGTTTGAGAAAGCCAACCTGATGTAGCCCTTAAAAGAGAACAGTAGCGAGGGATAGTCGATTGAACCTCAAGGAGCCCTGGGCCATCCTCCGTATGACTATCTCAATCGGATAGGGCACTTTCACTATCCTCTCGAAGTTCCTCAGTAACGAGGATGTTGCTGTGAAGTCCCAGTTCAATCATATTTTAAATAATTATTTGCTTATGTCATATATATTATTTTGTTTAATTAATTTTGTTTTATTTATTTATTAGGTTTAGGATAAATAAAGTGAAGAGAAGAAGGAAAGATATTAGAACGTGGGTTTTATTTAGTGGATGACCTTTCAAGTTGATTTATCAAATCGGTCCAAAAGTAATGATTTATGCAAAATATTTGTTTTCATAATGAGTTATTTGAAGATAAGGACAACAAGATTACTAGTCCTAATTTGAAGAGGAGTTGGAAACTTTGGAGGAGAAAAATCTTGTGGAAACCATACTTAAATTATTCAAGTTATATAAGGAAGAATACAAGCATCTGTCCTCCACCCCCATCTCGCATATTTGAATCAACTCCATGCCACCTCCATCTTCTTCCCTTCTCTCACCACAACACCCTTTACAGCCCGCCATTTACGTTCATCACCAACATCATTAATCACCACCCATCTTCTCTCCATCTTAAATCAACTTCATGCCCTTATCACCACAAAGATCATCATCACATCATCATCAGCAGCACCACTTCACGCTACCGCCGCCCTATCACCAACATGATCATCATTATCTCATTTTTTATCAAAATATTATCATTTTTATTTCATTAGTTTTGTTTGGTATCAAGCATGAAATATTTGGATAATTATTATGTTATCATTTATAATATGAGTGAGTATTTTTTTTGTTTAGCATAATCTATTTGAAACCATGCTAAATTAATTTTTTGAAACAAGTTTTGTGCTCTATTGTCAAATTGATTTTTATTCCATGATTCTATAATGGTTTGTTTTTATTGTTCATGATATTTATCTTAATGTATGCTAATTAGTTTGAAATGAATTCATATGATAGCTTAAAGGGCTTAAGTAGGCATAAGTTTTAGTCCTTTAAACACAAGTATACCATACTTTATCATGGATGGGTCAAACTCATCTCTTTAATTAGGACATCAAAATAGATCTTGTTAAATCAATTTGCTATTAAGTTCATTAAATGCTGTTCAATTATGCTTTTTTCAGTGTCCAATCCTCTACTTTAATTAAATTCTTGTGCGAGTGTAATGGTTATCAAAACTAGTAGGGTTTATAATAGGGCTGGACTTAAGTAAACTATAATCTAATGAAAAATGAGGAACATCCACTGGTCAATATTTCCTACAGTCTAGTTCATGGATAAGTCAACTTATATTTTCATGATAAACATTAATTTGCATGACGGATATAAATTATGCTAAGTGTTTTCTTAAATTTGGTATCTTTGATAATTATTTGTGTGCTTTTAAGTTGATTTCCTCACTTTGTCAATTTTAATTCTTAAATTTATGGACTTTAATATTAAATCTTGTTTACCCCTCCCTAAAAAGAGTAGTATTTTAGGTGTTTCTCAATAATTCTAAATTAATTATGTCTTGATTTTTGTTGTGGTTGAATTTCTAGATTAATTTTCTGTTCTATTTTTGCTATGCCGGTTTGTTGAAATTAGGTTAAAAATAGTTTTCTTTTTCATGTTTTATGCCACTTTAGGGTTTAGATAGAGTCCCAATTTGTTGCTATTTAATTTTGAGTTTTTGATAAATTTTTAGAATTATTTCGTGAATTTAATATGTGCATGTTTTTACTTTAAAAAGTCTAAAAATTAAGCGTTTATTTTTTGGTTTTATGCTTTTTAGAGTGTGATTTAAGCCTAGAAAATTAGATTTCACATTATGGTTAATTTTATTTACTTTCATATTTATATATGTGCTGTTTGTTAGTTATTTTATTTTAGATTTTATTTTCTATTAGTATTTTTTGGAGTTATTTTCTGTTTTATTTTTCTAAAAATCATTAGATATATTTATGGGAGCAAAATTTAACTCTTTGCTCATTATTAGTTTAGATGATTTTTTATGACATTTCATATTAATTTTCCACTGGTTATTTTCTATTTTAATTTTTAGATGAATATTTTGTATTTTTTTAGTTTTTTCAAAACATTTAGTGTTTAATCTTTATTGTTTTATTTCCATAACTAAGCTTAGAATATTCTGAAGGACTTGTCAGTAATTTTTCATATTTTTCCTTGCTTAGTTTGAATTGTTAAAAAGAAAATTAAAAAACTGGAGTTGCGGTAGCTAAGAACATGGCTTATGATAGGTTATATTTAAAACTGGAGATGAAAGAAGGTGAGAAGGAAGTCTTTAAACTGGCGAGGACTAGGGAAAGAAGAACAAGAGATTTGGGTGCCGTGAAGTGCCATCTAAGGCTGCAGAGATCAAGGAGAGATGGCAAATATACTTTTCCAAACTCCTCAATGGTGAAGGGATGTAAGATTTTCAAAGTACGGAAAGAAGGAATAGTGGCATCTTGATCCTCGATTGTGTGAACCGATCAACAAGGCCGAGATTAAAGAGACCCTAAAGAAGATGATTAATGGGAAGGTAGAGGGACCAGACCAAATACCGGTGGAACTGCGGAAGAGTTTGGGTGAAGAGGGATTAGAATGGCTAATAGAGCTATTCAATGTTGTTCTTAGGACCGCTAAGATGCCCAGAGAATGGAGGTTTAGTACAGTCATCCCATTGTACAAGAACAACGGTGATATTCAGCATTATAATAATTATAAGCGTATAAAGTTACTCAATCACACCATGAAATTATGGGAGAGGGTGATTGAGAGAAAGTTACGGAAGGATATTTCGATATCAGAGAACCAATTTGGTTGTATGCCTGGTAGGTCAACCATGGAGGCGATTTACCTCCTTAGAAGGCTCATGGAATTGTACAGAGATAGAAAGGCAAATCTTCGTATGGTGTTCATTGACCTGGATAAAGCATATGATAAGGTTCCGCGTGAAGTGTTATGGAGGTGCTTGGAAAAGAAAGGAATGTTGCTTATATATATTTAAGTTATTAAGGATATGTACGAGGGAGGCAGGATGAGATGTCCAGTTGCTAGAAGGGATGACCAATGACTTCTATGTTGGTATAGGCTTGCATTAGGGTTCCACTTTAAGCCCTTTTCTTTTCGCTCTAATTATAGATGAACTTACAAAAGGAATTCAAGATGAGGTACCGTGGTGTATGTTATTCACAGATAACATTATTCTTATTGATGAGATAAGAGAGGGAGTTAATGACAAGTTGGAGCAATAGAGATATGCACTGGAGTCTAGAGGCTTTAGAGTAAGTAGATTAAAAACGGAATACCTACAATGTTGTTTCAGTGGAAGGGAAGATACGGGAGGAGAAGTCACCATTGATGGGGTGATGATACCAAAAGTCGAAAAGTTTAAATATTTAGGCTCGAAGATTCAACAAAATGGGGAAATGGACGAAGAAATTAGCCAGCACATAAAAGTGGGTTAGCAAAAATGAAAGTATACTTCAGGTGTAGTGTGTGATAAGAAGATGCCTGTAAGATTAAAAGGCAAAGTTTATCGTATGGTTGTTAGACTTGATGTACTGTATAGATCGGAGTGTTGACCTATAAAAAAGACGTATATTCAAAGGTTGATGGTGGCAGAAATGAGGATAATTAGGTGGATGTGTGGTTATGCGAGAATGGATAGAACTAGGAATAGAGTAATCAGAGATGTAGTTAAAGTGGCTCCCATCGAAGATAAGATGAGAAAAACAAAACTCAGATGGTTTGGTCATGTAAAAGGAAGGAGTGTGGATACTCTAGTGAGGAGATGTAAAAAGATTAATATCCCCGAAGGTAAAAAAAGGGAGGGGTCGCCCAAAGAAGAGTTTGGACAAGGTAGTTAGAGAGGACTTGAAAGTTATAGGATTGACGGAGGACATGGCTCTGATAGGAGACTTTGGTGGGATAGTATTAAGATTTTAGATCTCAGAGAGTTGGCCACGTGATTTGGTTGCAGTAGATAGTTTTGGATGTGGGTTTTTTTTTTTGGTTTTCTTGCATGTTGTGTTTGCATGCAGGTAGTATATACATTTGGGAATAAATACTATTTGTCTACCTCTATTTGTTAAGGTATAGTACCTTCCTCTGCCATGTTGTACTTATGATGTACTTATGTTTACATAATTACAACTGCCTGATTTATTAGTATTTCTTAGTTTATTCCCTACTATGTATCCGTAGTTTTTTTTCCCATTTAATGTATTCACAAAATCCTTCTTCTATAAAATATTTTCACAAAATCGTATTTTGTAGGCCTCTTAGATTCAGCCTTTCTACAAGCAGGGATGCCGATATAGGTAAGGTTGCCTACATCTAGATCTTCTCAGGCCCCATGAAGGCGGAACCCACATTAAGAGGCGATGTTGTTGTTATTGTTGTAAAATTAAAAAATTAAAATTGAAAAAATTAATTAGCTTTAAACTACCTATTCATTATATCTTTCCTTAGGAATTTGATCCTTACTCCCTTGTGCTATATTTATATTTAAAATTCTATATGCTGGTTTAATTTGTAGCCATGTGACAAGCTTTACAGTTCACTAGACCATGCTAAGGGCTAAGTGGATAAGAAAACTCCTCGGTCCATGAAAGGCTTCTGTGTAGCATTTCTTGCAGAACCTCCAAGCTCTCAGAGGACTCACCCTTCAACAATAACATAATCAACTCCGCTGAGGGCTCAACTAGCTTCTAAAGCCCTAGCCTTAGCGGCGGACATTGCTGAGAAGGAACTGTCCCTAAACTTGAAGCCTAGAATAAGCCACTCTCCTACAGCAGAAATGTCATGCAACTTCCTAAATTTCACACAAGAATATTAGAAAACATGAAAGATCAATATGTAAGCCAAATTAAAAACAAGCAAGCATACTGTGTTAACGTTATCACCCTAATAATTAAGTGATGAACCTAACTACCAGCCGATAGTCTTCCTTAATCGGTAGACTACCTTCATTATAAAGAAGCTTTCTTGTTCATTGTGATTATGCCTTACAAACGTATGGATGAAAAAAGAAATTCAAAGACTAAAAGCATAAAGAGGAAGCATTATACGCTTTCCAGGGATGATGAGGCTGATGCATCTCTAATATCTTATCGTCCTCCACATCATCAATCTCCTACTCCCACTCTATGACGGAAGCATCAGCGTAATGCATCATGAGCTCCACGACTGGAGCTCATGCTTGCTTTTGCAATAGGATATACAAGACAAAAGCAACAAAGAATAGCAAACAGCAAACAACTCTTTAGCGAAAATCTAAATATACCACATGAATGATCCACCCCTTCAAGTTAGTCTTGGTGAACTCTAAAAATTCATAATCAACAACTATACTCTAATAAGCAACCCCAACCCTCAGGGATTGCATCCCCCCTTCCACTTCAAGGTCACCATGAAGATCGTGCTTAAGGGAGGATCCATCATTACACTTGCTTAGTCAATATCTCCCTTAAATACCACACATGACCAAAAGGATCACTTACAAGACGTGAGCCCACACATCTGACCCCTTAATACCAGTAGTACCCTCTCAACAGTAGTAAGAAAACCATCTGTTCAACTAGGGATCCTAGGTCATTAGCAAGTTAATAACAAGAAAAAATGAAAAGGAAACAATGAATGATGATGAAGAAAATAAATAAAGTGGAGAAGCAATTTCTTATATTGCTAGGTGTTTGAGCATTCAAGCGAACTCTAAACAAGCCAATATCCTTTAAATATGCCATCACAAGAACACTACTAGAGCCCTTAGGCCTCAGGTACATCGCTGTGAAGTCCTCCAGAAACTAACGCTGCAAAAATGAAGCAAGCTGTAAGAGAAAAGCTCATATGTTTCTAAAATAAAAGGTAAACGAATTCTACCTTAATCATATGCCAAAAATCTCCCAGGTTAGCCCCTCGTACCTGATGATCATCCCACGAACAGGCTTATCTCAGTTACGAAAGTAGGGTACCACAAGCAATTCACCCCCAATCCAAGCAATCGATATCATGGGCATCCTCAAAGTTGCACATTCAGTGCAGGTTCATTCGATTTGCTTTATCAGCAAAGAAGCTTAATTTGAATAAGAGGTTGATAAACAGGTGAACCTATTTCTCTACATATGCATCCTCAATTGAACACTTCTAACTGAGAGTTAATAGTGTACATATTTATATGTTATACTTTTGTATTGGACCTTGTATTTAGTTTCATGTAAACCCTACTTATTACTATATAAACATACCTTTGTACCCCTATTGGGGCAAGGAGCCTCACCACATTACATGTTATCAGAGCTAGTCCCTTAACCCTAGTTTTTTTTTTTTTTCCCCTCTCTCGCCTCTCATGGATAATGTTCCACCTCCCTCTCGTTTTGGTGTCTCTAGGGATTTGGCTGCTCCACCTACACCGCCGCCCCTTTCTGCTGAGCCTGTTGTTCCTTCCCTTCACAACAGCCCTCATCCAGCACTTGTGGAGTATATTCCACCTCCCTAGGTGTCTCAGCCTCATGTTTTTCCTCAACCTACTATTCCTGCGACGTTCATGTTTGCGTATTCCTGTCCTCATGCAGCAAATAACCCACCTTGTTATCCTTTTACTTTAAGAATTTTCCTATGTTTTATAATGCCCATCCAACTCTCCCTCTCAGTGATTCGTCTCATGCTTCCCTGGGTTTTCCTTCGTCTGTCTCATGTGTGCCATACTCCCAGTTTGAGTTTAGCTCCGGCAATAATTCAGTTTCACCCCGTGCTCATCTATCTCACACGGCATACTCAATTCTCTGCTATGTTGATATCTCATGGCCTGCTGGGCATTGTCAATAGGTACTATCCACCCCCAGCTGCCACTGTCCCACTTCCCTCAGGTGAGTCAATGGGTAATTCGGCCTTTCACGATTGGGTTCGCCTTAATTAGAGTGTAAGATCATGGGGTTTTGCTACTCTATCTCTTGATGTTCTCATCGATGTTTGGGACTGTGCTACTTCCTTTCAAGTATGTGATCGTCTTTCCCATCGTTTTCGTCACTCAAGCATGGCTCGGGCTATGGAGCTTAAACGACTTCTCACTAATCTTAAAAAGTCTGATAGCCAGAGTGTGGATGCCCATTTATGGGAAATCAAAACCATCGATGACAATCTTGCTTTCATTAATTGTCTGGTTCCTCAGTCGAACCTCATTCACTACATGCTCCTTGGGCTTGGTTGCGAATATGAAGTCATTATCACGACCCTTACGCATCTGCCTGTACAGCTCTCTTTTGATGATCTTTGTCCTCAGCGATTAATTCACGAGCAGCGTTTGTGACAGCGAACTGTATGATGCGTCTGTTGTCTATCCCACCCTAGCTGCTTCTTCTATAAACTCCATGGCTACTAAAGCCAACAACGGCTATAAAGGCAAGGGCAAAGGTAATTGGAAGCACAACAATAACAATAAAACGAACGACAATGGTGGCAATAACCATGGCAAGTCCCAGCAGTCCGCTTCCAGCTCGTCTCGGAGCACGTCTGTAGGTATGCACATGGTTGATTCAGTCTCTTCATGTGTTTATACTCATGCACCTCTTTGCCCTAACTCTTCCACTGTGAGCAACTCCTCTCAGCAAGGGATTTTATGGTCGACCTCACTTATATTACATGTCAGATCTGTTTTGCTCTTAGCCACTTAGCATTACAATCTCCTCGGTTACCTTCCACTGTTAGTCCTACTCCTGGTTGTCTAACACAATCCTTTATTGCAATGTCTCTTGAGGATCCACAAGAGCATACTTGGTACCTGGACTCTGGAGCTTCAGCTCACATGACTCCAGTCGATGGTAATCTTACTTGTAAATCCACTTATAATGGTTCTACTAAAGCCATAGTTGGGAACGGTGCATCGCTTACTATATCTCATATTGGTGATTGTTGTCTTCATAGTACGACTAAAGCTTTGCATTTTAACTTCGGTCTATCATGCTCCTGAATTAAAATAAAATTTGATTTCTATTAAAAAGCTATGTCATGACAACAATTGTCGTGTTATTTTTGATGCGTTTTCGGTTGCAATACAGGACAAGGCAACAATGATGGTGCTTCTTCGGGTGGCAAGTGGTGAAGATCCCTATCCTATCCCATCTACCACTGTGTCGACTGTTCTCTCAGCCAATTTTACCGTTAAACAGTATGCTTCCATGTGGCATCGTAGGTCAGGTTATTCGAGTCCTAAGATTTTAGATATTTTAAATTCAAATAAGTCTATAGTCTGTTCTACTAAACATATTAAAGAGTGTGTCTCGTATTATTTGGGCAAGTCTACAAGATTACCATTTGACAAAGTTGAACATTATGCTACTGAACCTCTCTTTTTGATTCATAGTGATACTTGGCAATCTCCTGTTTTATCTAAAGAAGGATACCAATATTATATTGTTTTTGTTAATGATTTTTCCCATTTTTCGTGATTATATCCCGTGAAACATAAATCAGATACATTTACTATTTTTTGTGCCTTCTAAACTTTAGTGGAAAATCTCTTTCATGTTAAAATCCAATATTTTCAAAGTGATGGGAGACGAGAATTTGATAATACTTATTTAGTAAATCACTTTGTCAAATCCGACATTTTACTTTTGCAAATCTATGCCACACACTCAACAACAAAACAGTGTTGCCAAATGGAAACATCGTTATATTGTCGCCATGGCTTGCACTTTGCTTTTAGATGCCTCTCTTCCTGATTTGTATTGGCATGATGTCGTTCTAACTATAACTTATCTTATAAATCGCTTACCTACTCCTCTCTTGAACGGTTTTTCTCCTTACTACAAATTGTTATCCAAACCCCCCGATTATAGTTTTCTTCACGTGTTTAGTTACTAATGTTTTCCTAGCCTTACTCCTTATACTGAGCATAAACTTCAATCGCATTCTGCATTATGTGTCTTTCTTTGCTATGCCCCACATTATAAGGCTTACAAGTGTTTAGAACCATATTCTGGACACATTTATATAAGTCGACATGTTGTCTTTCACAGGTCTATTTTTCCTTACTCTCAAATCATGGATGTCCAGCCTTCCCCCACTCCTGATTCGAGCCAACTTCTACCAGTTTGGACTACTCCTCTCCCTTGTCCATCACAGGTTAGCCCTCAAGTCGACCCCGTCTATCTGTCTCGAGTGTCTTTTTCCTAGCCTCGGCTCGTTGCTCCCTCACAGCAACACCCAAGTCTGCCTATGTCTTATCTAGTCCAACCTTTTACTGCGTCTAACAACCCAGCCTACCTCACTTCTGGGCCACTCCCTACCACGGCCCCAAGTTCCTTCGTCCCCTCCACAGAGCTTGTTTCTCCCAGTCCAACTGACATTGAGTCTGGGTCTCTCTACCACTCCCCTGAGTCTTTGTCACTCTAGCCTGCATGTTCTGGGATTTTGCCTACTACATCCATTGCAGTGCACTTCGACAAATCAATATCGTATGCAGACCCGGTCTAAATAGGGTATTTTCAAACCTAAAAATTTTTTATCGTTTCACACTATGCATACTGATCCTGATCCATCCTCTCTCTCTAAGGCTGTGAAGCATGCACATTGGTGTCAAGCCAAGGCCTAGAAGTTTAATGCCTTTTTAGAAAATCACACTTGGGATCTTGTACCTTGCGCTCCCACTATGCATGTCGTTCGTTATAAGTGGATTTTTAGGACAAAATTTAAATCTGATGGATCTATTGAGCATTACACAGCTCACCTGGTTGCTCTTGGAAATCATCAACAAGCAAGTATTGACTACCACAAAACTTTTATCCCATTGTTAAATCATCCAATGTTCATTTAATTCACTCCATTGCAGCCTCTTGTAATTGGATAATTCATCAATTAGATGTCAAAAATGCGTTCCTACATGGTTTTCTTGATGAGGAGGTATACATGAAACAACCTCCTAGTTTTGTTCACTCACTTTTTCCTAATCATGTATGCCAACTTAAGAAATCCATCTATGGGCTGAAACAAGCCCCTTTGGGTTGCTTTCATCGCTTTAATTTCTTTTTTGTTCTCTAAGGGTTCCATTTGCAGTAAAGTTGATTTCGCTATGTTTGTTTATCATCATCATTCCACTATTCTCATTCTGCTTCTTTATGTTGATGATATGCTCCTCACTGGTAATGATCTTAGAGTTATAAGATCATTCCTTTCTCTTCTATCTGCTCATTTTGCTATTAAAGATCTTGGTGACCTTCATTATTTTCTTGAGGTCCAGGTTGTATGCACTCCGAAAGGCCTTTTTCTATCACAGCACAAATATGTCCTGATCTTACAAGGAAGTTTCATTTTCATACTCTTAAATCTGTGTGTGCACCATGTCCTTCTCAGACCATATTGATTCTCACTGATAGTGAGTTACTTGTAGATTCTTCTAATTTTAGGAGTATAGGTGCTGCATTGCAGTATTTAACTATGACTAGACCTGATATTGTCTATGTCGTATATGTGGTATCCCAGTTTATACATGCTCCATGTAGCTCTCATCTCAATACTGTTCAGCGTATTTTCAGGTACGTACAGGCCATAGTCAATCATGGCTCATTCCTCTCCTCCAAGTCCAAGCTTCATATCATGGTGGCTTTCACTAATGTTGACTGGGTTGGCTGTCCAGACAGTAGTCAATCTACTACGAGTTTTGTTATCTTCTTGGGTTCCAACCTTATCTTCTGGAAGCCAAGAAATAGCCTACAGTCTCTTACTCATCGACTGAGGTCAAATACCATACAGTTGCCTATACTGTTGCAGAGATTCAATGGCTTCGGTAACTTCTCCTTGACCTGGGTATTTTAGTCCAAGTCCATATTCGTCCACTCTGTGATAATATTTCTGCAACCTACCTTGCTGTCAATCCTATTCTTCATGGTCCCATTAATAAACACATTAAGGTTGACTATTATTTCGTCTAAGAAATGGCTACTTAGGGACATTTGCATGTTAAGTTTATTCCCGCCTAGTCTCAGGTTGCTGATATTTTCACAAAAGGGCTTCCAACCAGGAGGTTTCATCAATTCAAGGCCAATTTGTCCGTTATGCAACCCATATAGATTGACGGGGCGTAATAGTGTATATATTTATATGTTATACTTTTGTATTTGGCCTTGTATTTAATCTCATGTAAAACCTACTATTACTATATGAACATACCCTTGTACCTCTATTGGGGAAAGGAGCCTCACCACGTTACAAGAGTATCGGACGGAGTTGGATGCAATATTCCATTTAACAATGTTAGGGGTAAAAAGCCTTACCAACCGGGCCCACTCCTCCTTAAAAGTCACATCATATCTCAATGGGGTATCTTTAAAGTCGATCCCCATCAGTATGTAAAAATGATATGAGGTCACCATCATCTCACACACTAGCAAGTGAAAGGTGTTAGTGATATCCCAAAAATGCTCCAAGAGACCCGAATAAGAACTTGATTAGAGCTTCTCAAATCCTTGCACAAGACTACAAACTTGTGAATCCCACACCCATCGTGAGCTTCTTGGTCCTTGTGTAATATTGAGAGCAAGGAAAGTTAGTTACCATCTTACTGAGCTAGACCATGATGCAAGGAAGTTAGATATGAATGTATGGTCCGTAAATAAGCAGGGAATGATATAAAAAGGCACTCACACTCAGTGATGCTCAGAACATTTCATTCCCTCCAGATATGATATTTTTACAGTGTTCTCATTTTCTCTATCACTAGCTTCAATGGCTTCACATCATACACAGGCAGGATTTATAAAACTTATCATGATATCAGAGCTCAAAAATGTTAAATCTTAAATATGAACATTTTTTTTTTCTTACTTCGATGAGTTGATTTGTTTCATTAGCTGATCAAGCCTCAATCACTATTTCATTCAATTTCCTCAACTTCAGTCAATTGATTTGTATCATCAATTGACTCAACTTCAAATCTAGAGATTCAACATTGCATTCTTGATTCACCTCTTACAGATCAAAACCTAGGTCATGTCTGCAGGTAGAAATTGAACCAACTATGTGGATTTGTAGAATCGGCTGTTCGTACATCTATTGGATGGACCTTCCTCAATTGGTCAAGGTGAGAAGCTCAATGGATCCGTGAATCATAGATCTTGGAGACACGCTATGGAAATAGCATTATCCATAAAGAGGAAAATTGGATTTGCTCAAGGTACTATCCCTAAACCTGTAGATGATCTTGCTAAATTAGAAAAGTGGGAAGCATGTAACAACCTTGTGATATCCTGCATTATGAATTTTGTATGTGAATGTAATAATAAATCGATATTGTACATACAATTGGCTAGTCAAATCTAGAAGCATTTCCAAAGTTGATTTAACCTTGCCAAGGGATCCAGGTGTAACACCCCTCTACCCACAAGAGATGTCACAACCCCAGGATCCCCCAAGGGAGACCCCTAAGGCTGTCGTAACTAAAGACTTTCTTAAAGATTCAACCTCACTCTAGGTTAGTTAGGGAATTTTTGGAATAAAACTGTAAGAGTTCTGCCTATAATTGCAATTTTTGTAAAATTCGTGTTGCGAACTTAAGGGATACCTGTGACATTACAACAATATTCAAAATAAACTAGAAGTTTCCCCACGAGTCACACACTCTGGGTTGAGGCTTATGTCTTTACAAATACTTGCTCAAATAATTTACATAGATTTAGACACTGCTAGAGCCACTACATGCTGGCTTCATGCACGTCCTTAACTAAAATAAGAAATCAGGCAGCTTCATAAAACACAGCTTCACAGGAGCACTTCCAGAAACGACTGGTAGTCTTATGTCAGGTAGCAGACATGGTCTTTCATTCACCACCTGGGGAAAAAGGGGGGAAGAAAATGGAGTGAGCGACCACATGCTCAGTGAGTGTTCCTCCACTCCTTAAAACAAAACCATTTGCAGACAATACTACTTATCCTAACGACGTATCAAGCATTTATGTATTACTAATCATTTAGGAGAAATGTTTTCATTCATAGAACTTTTAACATGCTAGAAGCCCCCTTTTTCCGTTTACTCAATTCATGCATTTTTAATCAGACATGTTTAATGTATTATAAGGATGAGGCCACATGCTATTTGAATCCACATTCAACTATACTTAGGAATCATTTCATCAAGCATTCATAGAAAACTTTCTTTCTTTCCTTGAAAACACTTTTCTTAACCTCTTGAGGTTCACGTTCTTTAGAAGAGATTTCTTTCGTATCGGTCATACAATGACCCTTATAAGCTTTTCACATTTCATTTCATATGGCCTCTTATGGCCTGTGAAAACTTTCTTTCTTTTCGAAATACTTAAAATAGAAAAGCAAACTACTTTTTTTGGCTTAGTAGGAAAATACTTCTGGCATAAGATCATTACCGAGTGCTGATTGGGCGAGATCTATTCTCAACCCCATAGTGAGACCTAACGCTCACACTAAGCTCTTACTCCTAGGACAGCTACATATAACATATCGAACCATTACCCTCGTCAGGGTCTTCTAGGGTTTTCTAGTTCCAGGACTTATCCCCTAGGCTAACATCATTCATATTATATTGTCCGAAGCATATTATCCTAGCCAATTTAAAGCATATGGGCCATAACAACTAATAATTTTGCTGCCTCTCACAGTGAAATTCTTTTTCATACATCGCACTTCCTTTTTATTCAAATTCTTTGGGGATTCCTCTGTTCAAGTGAGTTCACTCCAAAACAAAGTTCGTATGGCTGAAATAGGTCATTGATTACTAATAGTCATGGCTACTATTGTTTTGAAACACGAGAAACATCCTTTTTCAAAATAACACCTTCACACTCATAATGCATCTTAATAAAATAAAAGGGAGGGATTTATATATAACACATTCAAGAACTTCATAATCATTTCAACACAATGAGCCACACATGGCCTTACAATCCACACGATTGCGATAATCACAACTCAGACTCCCTCCTCACATAGCAACCGACCGCAGGACCTCGAACCACTCATAGTTCTACCTCAAACCGTCCAGCTACCATCTTGGTTTTCAATTTCACAATCTAGTATTCTAATCATTATGATATACTGTAAAGCGATATGTAAACTTGTATAACTTACCAATGCTTAACTTACCGAACAAACAAATAACAATGAGCAGTGCGCTGCAGCCAACGGTTATAACCATACATACATACATACATACATACATATATATATATATATATATATATATATATATATATATATATATATATATAGACATAGATATATATATATATATATATATATATATATATATACACACACATACTCATATGACATTAACTTAAAACGAATGCTTAGTAAGCTAAGTTAAACTAACTAAGCATGAAGCACGATTACATTCATGTATTGCAATTGAGGGGTAAACATGCTCATTTCGTCATTCGAATGTTGTTTCCAAGCTACTTCACAAGTATAATTCAACTAAATAGACAAGCATAGATTCAAGGCACCCATTCATTGTTTCGAGGTTACATTTCAAGCCTAATTAAGCCACTTAAGTATAATACGATTCAAGGCATTCGTTTATTACATCGAAGTTACTATTCAAGTCTAATCAAGCCACTTAAACATAATACGATTCAAGACATTTGTTCATTACATCGACGTCACTATTCAAGTCCAATTAAGCCACTTAAGCATATTATGATTCAAGACGTTCGTTTATTACATCGAAGTCACTATTCAAGCCTAATTAAGCCACTTAAGCATAATACAATTCAAGACGTTCATTTATTACATCGAAGTCACTATTCAAACCTAATTAAGCCACTTAAGCATAATACGATTCAAGACATTCGTTTATTACATCGAAGTTACCATTCAAGTCAAATTTTCAGGCATGTATTAACTGGGTATACTTGAATCGATTCTAAACATGCATAACTCATTTCGAAGCTAATTTTCAGGTATGTATTAACTGAATACACTAGAATCAATTCTAAAACATGCATAATTCATTTCAAAGCTAATTTTCTGGCGTGTACTCCATCTAACTTATCATGGACGGTTTCTCATTACAGATTCCGTGAAATTAACTAAACCTAAGGTGACATGCATCGTCGTTTAGGCTAAAACATTTTCGAATGTAATAATAAGTTAGGAGGGGAAGAAAACTTACTTGAATTAGCCTAATTTTCCACTCAAGTAGCAGCAAATGCATGCCCTAATGCACTGAACTTAAAACCCCAACCGTGTGCTTACAAAACCCAAACCCTAGCTTTCGACTTGGTGACGTTGTGGCTGATTTGGGGCTGAATTCGGCCCCCAAATTTATAGAGGAGGTCGATGGTAGTGTGGGTGGCCAGATTCCGGCGCGTGGGTGGTGAACTTGGGGTGGACAACGCGTGGCTTTCTGGGTTAATTCAGCTGTGAGAAGTGGGGGAGGGAGAATGGTGGTGGTCAGCGGCTGGTGACGAGTGGGTAGGGGACCGGTGGTCTCCTTCTCTCGCCGGTGACGCATGGCGAATGGCAGTGAAGCCAGACAGCAGCCGGTGGTTGCCTGCAAGAGGAGGGGATGCGCGATGGTAGAGAGAGAGAGAGAGGAGGGTCAGGGGTTCGGGTGTCTGAGACCAGAATTCAGCCCCCCCTTTTTACTAATTTTCCTTTTCTCTTTTTTTTTGTTGCTCAATTAATACAATACAGCTAGGTTCTAGCCCCAAACTCGTTAGCGATTAGATTAAACTCGAGTTGAAATGTCCTATAACTGGCATTCTAAATAAATTTGAACATCGACTAAATAAAACCATTAATGATTTTGAAGGCAAGAGTTTGAATGAATTCTATAAATAAAAACATTCTAAAGGACTAACGATAATAACAGTAATAATAGAGTAACGATGTTTCGTTTTAGTAAAATTTATTGTTAAACACGCACAGTACGGACATAATATCCTTTATAAAAATAATTAAAAAGCAGCTTGACAAACTTAGCAACTGAACCAGTTAGTCGTCAATAGAAAGAAAGTGCGACTCTTACACTAGGAAATACAGACTGAACAAAGATGTCTATGCTTTGAAACGGAGTAAGCTATCTGTGAGTGAATATTATACCAAGATGAGGGGTATTTGGGAAGAGCTAGACTCTAAGTGAGTTGTGCGTTCTTACAGCATTGGCAGATGAAATTGTTGCCTTTCTAAATGCACTAGGCAAACAACAACAGGAACATAAATTATTCCAGTTTCTAAATGGCTTAGATGATGAGCTTGGGCCATAGAGGAGACCAATTCTTCTAATGACACCTCTTTCATTAGTAGAGGCAGCTTGTGCTATGATTCAATAGGAAGAGCTATAGTAAGAAGCATTAACTGAAGTTCAAATTTAAATGGAAACATCTGCGTTGTTAAGTAAATGCATGGAGGAAGTAAGACGTGCTAGTTGTGGTAACAGAGGTCATCAGAAGGATAAGTGTTGGCAGATAATCGGTTATCTGAGCTGGCATCCAAGATCTAGAAAATTTCTCAAAGAAGAGGTGGCAGAAGTTGAGGAGGATGTGGTACTGGCCGAGGACAAGGACAGAGAATCAACAATAGATATAGGGAGTTTAAGCCCAGAATCAGTGCACAGGTGCAACCAGACTTATTTGCAGCGAACACACTCACAGCACAGCAAATTAAGCAGCTGTTTAGACTTCTTCCTACTATAAGCAAAGCACCTTCAAGCAAAGCAAGCAACAACACCTACGACACTAGTGAGAAAATAGATTACAATTTTGCAGGTATGGTCTATTCTTGTGCTACTAATGAGTCCAATGTCTGGATCCTCAATACTAGGGCCACTAACCATATGACACCAATGGCTGGTTCACTATTAAATCACATGCTACAATGTGCTAAACAACACATTAAGTTGCCTAATGGATCAATGGCTGAAATAGAGTTGGTCGGTGACATTATACTAACATGTGGTTTTCAGCTAACTGATATGATAGTAGTGCCTAGTTTTCACTTCAACTTGCTATTACCAGTGCAAAATTGACTAGAGATAATAATTGTGTAGCCTTGTTTGATCCTGAATTCTACATAATTCTAGATTGTGTCATAAGGAGAATTAAAGGTCTTGGACAGCAGAGGGAAGGACTTTACTAACTGTTAGATGTGCCTCCTGCAGCTCTGGAAGGCAAGCGATTGGGATTCTCATTGTCTGAGCTTTTACATATAATTAATCATTACATTCAGCATAATAACGAGATTGTGGCTTTTGTGTTTACTGAGCACAATCTGTCTCATATTTGGTATAATCGGTTAGGACATGCGTCTTTTGCCAAATTAAAGAAAACACCATATATTACTCGAGATATTATGCTATCAAATACTAAAGTTTGCATTACTTATCAATTGTCCAAATTTATAAAACTTCCTTATTAGTTAAATGCTCATCGTAGTGTCAAACCTTTTAATTTGATTCACATGGATATATGGGGACCCTACAGAGTGGTCAGTGAAAGGAGGTACAGGTATTTCTTGACCATTGTTGATGATTATAGCAAAGCCACTTAGACTTATCTACTGCAATACAATTCAGAAGCTTTGGGGATTCTCAAAAGCTTCTCTAAAATGATTGCAGTACATTTTGACGCATGCATTAAGGTGGTCAGGTCTGATAATGCCTTGAAATTTGATTCAGCACCATGTCTTCAACATTTTACTAATCTTGTCATTGTCCATCAGACTTCTTATGTAGACAGAACACAATAGAATGGTAGGGTTGAGAGAAAGCACAGAAATATACTAGAAATGGCTAGGGCCTTAAGGTATTAGGTAAGCTTGCCCTTATAATATTAGAGCGATTGTGTACTTTCAGCTACATATATCATTAATAGATTACGAACACCATTGCTTGGATATAAAACCCCATATGAAATGTTATTTCATCAAGCACCTACTTATAGCCATCTCAGAGTCATTGGTTGCCTAGCATTTGCCAGTAACCCTTTTAGACATACAGGCAAATCAGCCCAGGGGTGTCCCATGTGTTTTTTCTGGGATATCCAAATCATCAAAAAGGTTATAAGCTTCTTAATATGCTTACCAAACAAAAGTTTTTATCCAGAGATGTGAATTTTTGTAAGCATATATTCCAATTTCAACAAGAGAGTTTTGATGCATACATAAAAACAATTCCTGCATCTAATTCTGAGTTAGTCCCTTGCGCTACTAATTACTTGGAGTATCTAAGCACTCACTCTAATGCCCTGGTAGATGAATCTATGCATTCGTCACCAATGCCTTCTCAGTCTGAGCCTATCTCAGGCGTAAACTCTCATTATGCTCTACATGTCCCTCAAACGACAGCCACCATTAGTCGCCGCTAACTCTACCCCTACTGAGCCTAGAAGATCTTAGAGACACTCCACAAAACTGATCTGGCTTGCTGATTTTGTTGTTAAGGCCATCGCTACACCTACTTCTCCTTTAGTCTTGTATCCAATTACAAGTTTAATGACTCTCTCACACCTTAATGCTGAGGATAAAGTATTTCTTTCTACTTTTGATGGCTCCTCAGACCCTAAATTTTTTTATGAAGCTGTATCAAATTCTAAATGGTATGATGCTATGAATCTTGAACTTAGAGCCTTAGAGAGGAATGATAGTTGATCAATTACATCCCTTCCCCTTACGAAAAGGCTATTCGGTACAAGTGGTTATATAAAACAAAGTTCAATTTAGATGGGACAATAAAGAGGTACAAGGCCAGATTGGTGATCCTTGGGTGTAGACAACAATATGGTGTAGACTATCAGGAAACATTTGACCCTGTAGCTGAAATGACTACAGTTAGAACATTGCTTGCTGTGGTAGCTATGAAGAAGTGGCAAGCTTATCAAATGGATGTCTCTAATGCTTTCTTACATGGTGATTTAGAAAAGGTTGTGTATATGGCCTTATCTCTGGTTACACTCAGTTCGGAGCAAATATCACACCAGGTCATACTACATTAGCAGCATGGAGGAGTTCCAAAGTTTGCAAATTAGAGAAATCACTTTATGGCTTGAAGCAAGCCCCTAGATAGTGGTTTGCTAAGCTATCTAGTGCTCTACTGAAATTCAGCTTTCATCAATCCAAGGCAAACTACTCTCTTTTTGTTAAGAAGCATGGCAATGTCTTTCTTGTTGTTCATGTGTATGTTGATGATATGATTATCATAGATAATGATGCATAGGGCATTACTCAACTGAAAACCTATCTACAGACACTGTTTTACGTGAAGGATCTGGGTGAGCTAAAATACTTTTTGGGGTTGGAAGTTATCAGATCAACTACAGGTATTTTTGTTTATCAGAGAAATTATAATTTGGATTTGTTACTGGATAATGGAATGACCAATTATAAGACTCTAAAGCTACCCTTGGCTTAAAACCTAAAACTCTTGATTGATTCTGGATAATTATTAGCTGATCCCAATCAGTACAGAAGGCTAGTGGAGAAATTGATTTATTTGGCCATCACTACACCTAACATATGCTATCCAAATTTTGAGCCAGTTTATGTCTTGACCTACCATTGAGCACATGACAGCAGCCAATCATCTGTTGAGGTATTTGAAATCCTATCAAGGACAGAGGATTTTCCTTGATGCTGCCTCTTCATCCCATGTCATAGCTTATTGTGACTAAGACTGGGCAAGTTGTCCCATGGGCAGACGACCTACTATAGGAGGTGTTGTCAAATTGGGCAATTCTCTTATTTCTTGACGAGCAAAGAAGCAAGACATTGTCTCTAGATCATCAACAGAGGTAAAATATCGAGTTATGGCCATGACAAGTTGTGAAATTACTTGGTTACTTGGATTGTTACAGGATCTTGGCTTTACTAGATAGCAATGGCTACCAGTGGAGATGTTATATGATAACATGGCAGCAGCACTACATATTGCTCACAACCATATGTTCTATGAGAGGACCAAGCATATCAAAGTTGATTGTCATTATGTCAGGGACCAGATCACAGTTGGGATACTCAAAACTGCTCATTATGTCAGGGAGCAGATCATAGCTGGGATCCTTAAAACTGGTCATGTATCTACCAAATTTCAGTTAGCTGATGTGTTCACAAAGACTTAATGTGTTGATAATTTTCGAAGCATGTTAAGCAAGTTGGGTGTCGTTGCTCCTTTCGCTCACAACATCGAACTTGAGGGGGAGTATTGAGAGTAAGGAAAGTTAGTTATCATATTGCTTAGCTGGATCATGATCTAAGGAAGTTAGTTATGAATGTGTGGTCTGTAAATAAGCAGGGAATGATATAAAAAGCGCACTCACACTCAAAGATGCTTAGAACACTTTATTCCCTCTAGATATGATATTCTTACAGTGTTCTCTCATTTTCTCTATCACTAGCTTCAATGGCTTCACATCATACATGGGCAGGATTTATAAAACTTATCATGTAAGTTTTGGTAGGAGGTATGGAGCTTTTGGGGGTAAAAAAACATGTCTTGACAAAGTCATAATCCTACAAAAGAAATGTATGCTATGTAAACATTCAAAACAAAACTTAAAGTAGCAAATATATTCAAATATTAAACACGAATGACCTACTCTACCATCTACTGCAGTCAAAATATGCTAGTAGCAATCCTTAGAATGCAACAAAATCATAAGTAATAGGAAATTTACTTGGCATCCAACTCCAAATGTGCTAATCATCGTCGTATGAGTTACTTTCTTCGTTGCATCCATAGGGCCTACCGCTAGGTAAGTTGGCTATCTAGCCATTCAGAAATACCTAAAATCAATAAAATAACTAAGTAAAAAGGTCCAGGTAACATTCAGCATAACATGAAAAGTGACCGAGATGTGGTTAACGGGCCATTAAAATTTGTATAAGAAGTTTCAAATAGCTCCACAAGAGTTGTGAATACATGATAATTCATTTATAAATGTCCACATGACTAAAGCACGACAAAGTTTTAATAGTCTTTAGTTCAACATAGAATGTGATCGGGACTTAATCCAATGGCCGTGAAAATTTGGATATCCATTCTTGATAATATTCTAAGGGTCATGGATGATCACAATCCAATATACATCACTCTAACATAGTTCCCCCCAAAAAACTATAACAGTGCCCAATTTGAGCAAAATGAAATCAAATCAAGCAAAGCTC
Source organism: Carnegiea gigantea (assembly GCA_029747015.1). Lineage (NCBI taxonomy): Eukaryota > Viridiplantae > Streptophyta > Magnoliopsida > Caryophyllales > Cactaceae > Carnegiea > Carnegiea gigantea. The sequence goes on from JAKOGI010000219.1 coordinate 204,072, forward strand.
ATCCAAAAAATTACCAAAAGCCTGCTTTTCATGACTACAACACATATTGAACTTCAGACAAGTGAGAAATGAAGCTCAAGCAAGCTTTTACATCAAAATCAAGAACAGGGATTTTGAATCCTCAACAGATTCGCGTTGATCTTCACTAAACATGCACATTACATGAAATTTGTGTATATTTCACTTCTAATGGTTCTCTATAGCTCTAATCCAGCAAAAATAAGCTAACATTTGCTCATGATAGCACCAAGCATTAAGGTTTCATATCCAAACCACAAAACTTCAAATTCCTCGAGATCTTTAAAAAAATCCACAAATATAAGTATGAATTGAAGTAAATACATGAAAAATTGAGTTCGAAGAGTGAGAATTACTTTGATTTGACTACTAGCAAGCTTGGTTTGAGCAAAACTGAAGGTTTTAGAGAAGAAAAGAGTTAAAAAATGGAAAGAAGCAAAGACAGTTGCAATTTAGGGATGGTATCGCCCTTTTACAAATCTCTAGAATTTCTGATCTGCCATTGGGATGTTTTCTTGATTTCAATGCGTTACTACTAGGTACAAACTTTCAGGCACGAGTGGTAGGCCCCTAAAATGTGTTCCTTTGCACGTGAACACATTTGTACATGCATTTTTTTTAATGGTATAGAACATCTCTAAACTTTCTTTTGCTTTTATGCAAATATACTCATAGTTTTGACTCAATTCACATCTTCATCCTCACCTAATAGGTTGGAGATCCCTACAAAATTCTCTACCTTTATCAACTTCCCCTTTGTTTCTTTTAGATGGAAGTCCTGGGTGGGTTCTAAAGACCCAAAATTATCCAACTTTATCAATTTCACCTTTATATAGTGGGTCAGCAGTCCTGATTAAGCAGATTCTAGATCTTCAAAATTCTCTGCCTTTATCCATTTTATGTTTGCATAGTAGGTTGGAAGTCCAAGGGTGCATTTTGGAGCCTTAAATTGCTCTACATTAACCAATCTCACCTTTACCTAAAAGGTTGGAAATCCTGAGGTGGGCACCTTTTAAATCCTAAAATTAGTCTCTTTCATAATCACATGCATCTGCTTGCATTCTTCTCTATTATTACATCTTTATTCTAGTCTTCTTAGGTCAAGAATATGTGCATATATCCTACATAACATACTTTACCCTTTGTCTTGCTTGGTGTTAGCCAAATTGGTGGCTTATGTAGACACCCTAAAGTGTTTCCAGGCTAAGATCGATCAAATATGGCATGTTATATCCATAGCAACCCAGTGACAACACCTAGGTACTTTACATCCCAAGTCAAAACATTTAACCTAGAGGTCTAGCCCGCTATTACCAAAGAAAAAAAAACTCAAGGAGATAGAAATTTCGCTGTCAATTGGACACGTTGAGGTTGAACCAAACCTAGCACCACTAGCCTGGTGCCAGCAGTTGGCTATTGGCCCTATGTAGTGACCATAATTTTAGGCGACTAACAATATCTACGTGATGTTTCTCTTAACCTGAGCTAGGGAAGACATATCGGTTGAATATGCGAACCCTATAGGGTTTTATCCAACCCCTTCCATTCTAAAAGGATCCTTTGCTTCTCCCTTAAAGGATACACATTCATAAAATCTCCTTGTTCTCTCTGCTAGAGAGATCGCCCTTCCTCTAACCTTCTTCTCACTTTTTTGTTTGATAGAGAGATTGTTTTTCCTTTGGATAAATTCTTTTTGCTAAGGGTGAAGGTCTCTCCTCTAGCATTCTTTTTTGTAATTCATTTCCCTAAACAACATAATCACCACTCTTTCAAAATTATTTTTGGACTTGCCTTCAACATATCTAAATAAAAGGTTAGATCTTCAGGATTTGTTCTCGTTAAATCAAGATTCGGGTAAGTCACTAAAAAAACAGTTCCAATCTCTGACGGAAAAAGCGACGGCGTGGACACCTGTTGGAGGAAGTCAGATTTTCCGACGGAATCACAGTCAGAGTCCGCCGAAAATTCCGACAGGATTCCGTCGGAATTTCCTGGCACACTTTTCAAGAACATTTGGATCTAGTTTTAAAGGTTTAGGTGAGAAAGGGGGAACATTTTAGCAGTGTTTTTCGATCATGAAGAGAGAGAGAAGAAGCAAGGAAGGGAGAGAAGGAGGAGGATGTTCATGATTTCCAGTGGCCGATGACCAGAAAAAATTATTGTCGTCACTTGTAATTTAATGGTAAGTCATTTGTTTTGAGTTAATTTGCTCTTTGAAATTGAAATATATTAGGTAATTGGTTTTTTTTTATGGTGGTTAATTTGTTATGAATGGGTTTAAGAGTGTCGCTGCCACCCGATGGTCTGCTTTGATTTTTGGGTATTTAAAGGTTAGTGGAATTATTGTATTTTCAAATTATATATGTTAATTTGGTATGTGTTGTTAACTTTTGTAAAATTTAATTTTGAAGCATATTTGTATAGTTTATTTAATTTAATTTTTTTCATAAAATATAGATGTGAATTATGTTAATTTTGTATTTAATTTGTGAAGTATATTTATTTGAATAAGTGAAATAAAATATGATAAGTATGTATATTTATAATAATTATATAATTATTATAAAATATTAAGGTATGTTAAATATGTATAATGTGTTTTGTTTTAGTGAATAATGTAAATTTGCTAAGTATGTTTATTTTTTGTTTGATTTGTGCTATATATTAATTTTTTGTAAGCATGTGAAGTGTATGGTTTTTTGAGGTATGTTTAATTTTTTGTATGATTTGTTTGATATGTTAAGAATTTATATTTTATTTTTGTAATTTTTTGTATGATTTGTTTGACATGTTAAATATGTATGATTTGTTTGATATGTTAACTTTGCTCAATCTGTTAATAGCATTTTATTATTTTTGTTTGGGTTTCTTTATTTGGATGAAGTGCGAAATAAATAATTTAATTTGTGTTTGATGCTTAATTAGGTTTATTTTGACAAATAATATAGCTATGTTAAATTTATTTTTTTAGCATATATGTTTAATTACATTGTTGTATTTTAGATTTAGCACTTATTTCTTTAAGGAATTCGGGAATATAAAATGTGAACTAAATATGAATATAACTTTTTTTATTTGTGTCATTGGTGAATATAAAATTTATACTAAATAATTTAATCTTTAACTTCATTTGTAATGTATGTTAATTTGGATAAATGAAATAGTTGTAAGTAGGTAAGCATGTATAATATATGTTTTGTTTTGGTGAATGGTTTAAGTATGTTAAGTATGTTTATTTTTTGTTCGATTTGTTGTGTATATTAATTATTGGTGAGTATGTGAAGAATATTCTTTTTTGAGGTATGGTTAATTTTTTGTTTGATTTGTTAAGTATTTTTATTTTATCTTTTGGTTAATAGTATTTTGTTTTTTTGGGGTTTGTTCATTTGGATGAAGTGTGAAATAAATTGTGTAATTTGTGTTTGATGGTTAATTAGGATTATTATGACAAATAAAATAGTTCTATTAAATTTATTTTTATGTAATACATATATATATGTTTAATTACATTGTTGTATGTGTAATATACATATATTTTTAATTATGTTGTTAAATTTATTTTTTGTAATATATATAAATTTATTAGTGTCATTAGTGAATATAAAATTTAGAGTAAATAATTTTATCTTTAATTTAATTTTCCATGTATGTTGATTTGAATAAATGAAATAGTTGTACGTAGGTAAACATGTATAATATGTTTTGTTTTGGTAAATGATTTAAGTATGTTAAGTATGTCTATTTGTTGTTCGATTTGTTGTGTATATTAATTTTTGATGTGTATGTGAAGTATATTCTTTTTTGACGTGTAGGTAGTTTTCTATATAATTTGTTTGATTTGCTAAGTATAATTATTTGCATGCTTCAACATTGTGGTAATGTTCGTATAGAAGTTCATTATTGTATTCCAAATATTGAACTGGTTAAATAGATTTCTAAAAGATATTTATTGAAATTAATTGTAGTATACATAACAATTAAGGCAATCAGATTAGCAACATATGAATGGGCCGTTGCATCGTCAATGGATGTATGGGAGAAGAAAACCTGATGGACATCGGCTTAGAGATGAGTGGTTGATGGGAGTGAATATGTTTGATGAATTTGCACGAAATCAGGAGGAGTATGGAATTAATGGAATTTATACATGTCCATGTGTGAAGTGCAAGAATATGCAGTATTTTACACCTGACATTATAAAGTCTCATTTGTATAGAAAGGGATTTGTGAACAATTATTGGTATTGGACAAGTCATGGGGAAGAAGATAATTCGAAAGTAGGGGGTGCAAGTAGTTCACATTCTATGAATTTTGATTACGATCACAACGATCATAATCATATGGAGAACATGCTTCATGCTGCCTTCCAAGCTAATGAAATAAACATGAGTAGCCATCATGACATAAATCCTGAGGTATTTTACACTGTGCTTGAATCTGCCGAAAGACTATTATATGAAGGGTGTAACATAACTGAATTGGAAACATCTGTGAGGCTACTTAGTATTAAATTAGGGCATAACATGTCTCAATATTGTTTCAATGAAGTTGTTGGTCTGATGAAAGATATATGCCCTCCTAAAAGTGGCATTCCAAAAAATTATCATCAGCAGCTCAGAAAAGTGAGAGATTTAGGCATGAATATTCAGGAAATTAATTCCTGTCCGAATGGTTGCATGCTTTATTATAAACAAGATGAGGGTTTGTTCGCATGTAAATTTTGTGGATATGCAAGACAATTACCAAAGAACTCCAATCAATGAGGTCATAAAGAGGTTTCATGTGCTAGAATGCACTACCTACCTTTAATCCCAAGATTGCAAAGATCGTATGCCTCAAAAAGGACTACCGTCCACATGAGATGGCACCATGAGAACCGCCAAGAATTGGGTGTTCTCCGACATCCGTTGGATGGATTAGCGTGGAAGCATTTGGACCAAAAGTATCCAAATTTTGCAACAGAGCTTCAGAATGTAAGGTTAGGTCTTTGTGTTGATGGTTTCACGCCATTTTTCATATCTGGAAGATCGCATTATATGTGGTCAATTATTGTTACACCTTATAACTTGCCTGCAGATAGGTGTATGACCACTCCATACATGTTTTTAAGTAGTGTTATTCTGGGTCCAACAAATCTGAAGAACAGAATTGATGTGTACTTGCAATCCTTAATTGATGAGTTGAAAATGCTATAGGATGCTAGGGTGGATACATTTGATGTTTCATGCGGGAAAACTTTTAGATTGCATGCTGCATTAATATGGACAATTAATGATTTTCCCGCCTATGGCATGTTGTCTAGTTCGAGTACTCATGGGTTGTTACCATGTCCGGTTTGTTTGCATCAAAATTGTGCATTCCAGTTAAAGCACGGACGAAAGCCATTTTGGTTCGATTGCTATCGTCGGTTCTTGCCTTGAAATCATTTTTTTAGAGCTAATAAAGTTGCTTTTCTTAAAGGGAAGAGCATACACATTAGCCCACCCCAAAGGATTTATGGTGAAATATTATCTGATATAGCATCTACATTGCCTAAAGTGACTACTGATGTACAATTTTAAATTTCTGGATTTCAGGAAAATGAACTTAACTGGACAAAGCAAAGTATCTTTTGAGAGTTGCCGTATTGGAAGCATCAACTTCTAAGGCATAACCTTGATGTTATGCATATTGAGAAAAATTTCAGTGAAAATGTTATAAACACATTGATGGATATTCCAAGAAAAACAAAGGATGATAGAAAAGAAAGAATGGATGTGTCTTTCTGTGCAGTAGGCAAGAGTTGAACTTAGCTACAAGAGGATCCACTGATAGATTGTATAAACCGAAAGCCAAGTTTGCACTATCTTTAGCTCAAAAAAGGGTTGTTTACCAATGGTTGCAGGAGGTTTATGTACCTGATGGTTATTGTTCTAATGTGGAAAATTGGGTCGATCCATCTAACACAAAGTTTCAAAATATGAAAAGTCATAATCATCATGTGTTTTTGGTAGACCTGTCAATTTGGGCCGGCGGGTCAAATACGGGTCAGGTGTATACAGGTTCAAGTAAAATACGGGTCTGGTATATTTTGTGGGTAAAATACGGGCGGGCGTATTTCGATTTTACGAGTTTCGGATCAATCCAACGGATTTGAAGTGCCCTTTTAATGAATTATTTCTTTTTTGTCAAAACCAAAAATTCGGCATATTTATTACTTAAAATTGTCAGCATTTAATGAACAAGCATTATAATTGCAATTTTTTCAAAGAATATCAAAAATATCCAAACTTTTCAACATGATATATGAAATTCATGTTCAGGTATACAGTGAGTAATGTTTGGATGGGTTGACCCGTATATTAAAATATTAATAATCAGTCGGGTCATTCATGGGTTGGCCCATCTAAAGCATGTTAACGAGTCAGAGCGATTTGATCTGTTAATAGCCCGTTTAATAATTTTATGTTTCGCTAATTAACTTAGCATTACCTAATAAGGCATATTTTATTAGTGCGTCGATCCTAACACGAACATAAGTTGGTCCATTGCGCAACTTTGCATTAGATTTAAGACCAATTAGAAAGAATCTAAATGAAAGAATATTATATACGCATAAGATATTATAATTATCTATTAATCATAAAATCAAATTATAGAATAATCTTATTTAAAATGCGATGAGACGTATTCATTTTGCGAAGAATATAATGGTATGACTCGTACATTTTCAATACTTATCACATTCTAAATTGTTTTTCTTAATATTAGAGTTGTTTCATGGCCATTTTCAAAAATTGCACCATTTATAAGTTGTATATGACGCTGTTTTATTGGAAAAAAAGAGAACCATTGTCTAATTTGCGAAGGAACCTGGGAATTGTATAACGTCTTTCTAAATGATTCGTTATAATGAAAAGCTATTATTGTTAAGAGAAAAAATTAAAGAAAATAAAAAGTAAGGATATAATATTCGGGTCGAGCGGGCGGGTTCGGGTTTGAGTTGGGTCTGACCCAAAAATTTATGGGTTTTTCGGATTCGGTTTATTTCGGGTTCGGGTCGAGAAAATCGTATTCAAAACCCAAAACTTTCGGGCGGATTCGGATTGGGTTTTCGGGTCGGGTCAATTTTTGACATGTCTAGTTTTTGAAGAATCTTCTTCCAGTAGCTTTTGGTGCTCTTCCAGAAGATGTTTTGGGGCCCTTGGTCGAATTGAGTGAATTTTTTAGAAGCTCATACTCCAGTGAGTTACATGTTACCATGCTTGAAGAGATGAATAAGAACATTGCTATAATTCTTTGTAAATTGGAGATAGTTTTTCCTCCTGATTTTTGGAATGTCATGGAACATTTGCTCATTCATTTAACAGAAGAAGCTTTGTTGGGTGGTCCTGTTCAATATCGATGGATGTATCCTTTTGAGAGGTATTTTGACTGGTTGAAGCCTACGGCAAAAAACAAAGCTCGTGTAGAGGCATTCATGGTTTAGGCATACTTAGCATTTGAGATTAAACATTTCGCTGAGTATTATTTTCAGTCAAACTTGCATTGCCCAAGAATTGGGCGTAATGGGGGTATGCGACAACTCGAACCACAAATGCCAACTCTTTCGGTGTTCAATCGTGAGGATACTCCATTTGAGAATCGAGGAAAAAGATATCTTACTAACCGGAGTACCATGTCGCTTGCCTTCACATCTTACTGAATTGTGATAAAGTACAACTATACTTGGAGTAAGTTTATCAGTTATTGAAAGTTTCATTTGAATGCTTAATAAATAGTTGAGTATAACAACAACAACAACTCCCAGTGTGTGTCTCGCTTTCGCGGGATATGGGGAGATCCAGCTGTAAGCAACCTTACCTCTACCGGCATTCCTACCCGTAGAGAGGCTGATTCCAAGAAACTCACAAAATAAATTTTTGAAAATATTATATAGAGGAAAGGTTTTGTAAAACCAATAAATGGGAAAATATTTTTTAGAAAGAGAGATTACATAGCAAGGGATGACTGGGAAATATAAAAGATCAGAGGCTGAAGCTAAGAAATACATGGACAATAAATCCGAGGAAGGTAATATACCTGGACAACCAGCGGTAAGCAACCGAGATCTCTTCCCTGAAAACATGGCCACCTGCAAACACACACAACAAACTAAAAATACCTCTACCCGCACTGTGACACAACAACTCCAAGAAAACTACGGGGTCGACTCTCAGCGCTCTAAGATCCTAATCCTATCCCGCTACAACTTCCTATCCTGAGGCTGGTCCTCCGTCAAACCGACAACTATCAAGTCCTCTCTAATCACTTCGTCCAGGCTCTTCTTAGGTCGTCCCCTCCCTCTTTTGCCTTCGGGGATGTTGATTCTCTCACATCTCCTCACTGAATCGTCCACACTCCTCCTTTTTACATGACTAAACCATCGGAGTCTTGATTCTCTCATCCTATCTCCGATGGGAGCTACTGTAACTAAGTCCCTGATAACTCCATTTCTAATTTTGTCCATCCTCGTATAGCCACACATCCACCTTAACATCCTCATCTCTGCTACCGTCAGCCTTTGAACTTGCGTCTTTTTTAGAGGCCAACACTCCGATCCATAAAGAACGGTCAGTCTAACTACCATGCGATAGACTTTGCCTTTCAAGCCCAGGGGCACCCTCTTATCACACAGCACAGCAGAGGAAAACTTTCATTTTTACCAGCCTACTTTTATCCGCTGGGTAGTATCTCCGTCAATATCCCCGTTCTGCTAAATGATGGAGCATAGATACTTAAACTTCTCCCCCCATCTCCCCTTCCACTAAAACAATAATGAAGGTACTCCGTCTTCGATCTGCTTACTCTAAAACCTCTAGATTCCAGAATATGCCTCCATCGCTCCAACTTGTCATTAACTCCTTGTCTGGTCTCGTCAATAAAAACAATGTCATCTGCGAAAAGCATACTCCAAGGTAACTCATCTTGAATCTCTCTTGTAAGTTCATCCATAATTAGAGAGAAAAGAAAAGGACTTAAGGCGGAACCCTGATGCAGGCCCATGCCAATGGAGAAGTCCTTTGTGACCCCTCGTACATATCCTTAATCACTCGAATATACCAGGGAAGTACTCCTTTCTCCTCCAAGCAACTCCATAACACTTCACGCGCAACTCTATAATAAGCTTTTTCCAGATCAATGAACACTATGTGGAGATCCACCTTTCTATCTCTACACAGACCCATGAGTTTTCTAAGGAGGTAGATCGCCTCCATGGTCGACCTGCCTGGCATTAAACCAAATTGATTTTCTGAGATCGACACATCCTTCCGCAACCTTCTCCCAATCACCATTTCCCATAACTTCATAGTGTGATTGAGTAACTTTATACCCCTATAATTATTAGAATCCTGAATATCACCTTTATTCTTGTACAAAGGGATTACTATGCTAGACCTCCATTCTTCGGGCATCTTACAGTCCTAAAAATAACATTGAAAGGCTCCGTTAGCCACTCTAAACCCTCCTCACCCAAACACTTCCACACTTCCACCAGTATTTAATATGTACCCTCTGCCTTCCCATTGGGCACCTTCCTCAGGGCCTCTTTAATCTCGTCCTTGCTGATAAGACCACGCTCTCATGGGTCCTTCCTCCTATCACCATGCTCTCGTTCCCTGCTTCGGAAATCTCCCATCCCTTCACCATTAAGGAAATCAGAAAAGTACCTTTGCTGTCTCTCCTTGATATCTGCATCCTCAATTAATACTTTACTATTTTCATCCTTAATGCACCTCACAGCACCTAAATCCCTTGTTCTCCTTTCCCTAGCCCTCGCTAGCTTAAAGACTTCCTTCTCCCCTTCCTTGGTCTCCAGTCTATGATACAACCTATCATAAGCCCGGCTCTTAGCTACCGCAACAGCTTTCTTGGCTACCTTCCTTGTGGCCTTATATTTAGCTCTACTACCATCTCTCTCTCTCTCTCTGCTCCACTGTTCATGAAGTCAGCATATGCCTCTTTTTTCTCCCTGACTCTCTCCTTTACCTCCTCGTTCCACCACCAGGCACCCTTCATTTTGTTACCACCCCTTCTAGAAGTACCTATGACCTCTTTAGCCGACTTTCGAATTCAATCTGCCATTGTCTTCCATATTATATCTCCATCCTCTACCCGCCTCCAAGCTCCTTCATCAGTAACCTCTCTGATAATAACATGGCGTTCTCCTTTGTGAGGGTCCACTATTTAATAAATAGTTGAGTAATTACATAATTTCAATCGTGAAATACAGTTGGTTCAGACATCAATTTCACAATCATAATCGAAAGGCGAGTAATGTGGAAGTTGACTTGTTTATCGAGGCAAATTTTGCACAGTGGTTTGAGTACAATGTAAGTAATTTTTCATAACTAATCTTCAATTCCTACAAAATATTTTGTAACTCTAAAGGGAATTATCTTTTTTTTTTCTTCATAGGTCAATTCTTACTAGGTGTTTGATGATGAGAGGCAAAATTTTTTTGTGAACTTATCTCACGGACCAATTATGGTATTGGAATATTTTTTTGGGTATAAAGTTAATGGTTATCGGTTTCATACCAAGGGCAGGAATGAAGGTAAAGCCACATATAATTGTGGTGTGTGTGTCAAAGGAGTTGGCGAAGGTGATGAAGTATCAGGGGATTATCATGGCACACTTTATGAAATTATTCATGTTAAATTTACGGGTGAACCAATTAAACAATGTGTACTTCTTAATTGTGAGTGGTTTGACCCGGATGCTCCTCGGGGGCTAAGTTATCCTAAATTTACCCCATATCCCGAGGTTAATCATAATAGACTTACAAAAAGTTTGCCCCATTCATATTTACTGATACTGCAACGCAAGTGGTATACCTTAAGTACCCTGAGGGGATACTAGGAAAAGCGAATTGGTGGGTAGGTATACTGAACAAACCTCGCGGCTCCCCTAAAGATAAGGATAATTTAGAACTTGCCTATCAATAGTTAGGAATGACAAACATGAATGTGGATAACGTAATAGTCACAACATTAGTTGATGAAACTGCACAAACTGATGATGTTAATGAACATGATTGGGTTGATAATTATGATGGGAATGGTGAACATGATGATGATTATGAAGAGGACGGAGAAGGAGAATGGGAGGATGAAGCTAAAGACACTGATGATGATGATGAAGGAGATATGACATTGCAAATTGATGATGATGATGATGACGACGATGTGTTCCACAATGGTTGATTTAATATTTTAGTTGCATGGATATTTGTGCATGTCTATGTACTTTTTTTTAATTGTAAGCTAGGAAAAACAATTGTATATGTGTATTGTAATTTTTTCACTGACAATGCTATGAATATTTATGCTGTTATATTTTGTTTCTATTTTGTTCTTATTTATTAGATGTCTGGAGTAAATGGTGGGTGTGGTCGAGGCCGAACGGTTAGGAATGGTGTGGGTAGAGGAGCACCACAGCCGACCTCACAGGATGATCCTGCTAAAAACTATGAAATAAACACCTTTAGTGGAATGTTTGGAGGTTTTTTTAATCCAACTTAACCGTTCGGAAATTATTTTGGTAGCATAAATGAGCAACTATATATGCAACCACCTTTTTTGGTGTGGGTATGTAGTCACCTATCCAACCCAATAATCCTTACATCGGTGGTACTTCAGCTACCCCTTTAATTTATCAACAGTTTGGCACTGTTAGCCCATATTATAACAGTAATCAGATTGTTGGTCAGCCTAGAATGCTAAGCCACTCAGTCCACAACGAAGGCGTTCAAAATGAAGCGGTTGGAAGAGATAGACAAGGTCCTGCACCTGATAGTGAAGCTGCAAGCGCAAATAATAAGATATATTTATAACCTGATGGTGATACGTAAGTTCATTATAAATTTTCTAGCTTCTTCAGTAATCATATTCTTTTAATGGCTACAGTAATTAATTTTAACGATTTTTCTTTTGCTCTTAATTTGGTTCCATATTAGGGCGTAGTTCAAAAAATTGTTGAAAGCTTTGCTGGTAAGTACCCATGTCCTTGGGCCACATGGGGGGAAGTTCTGCAATCTCAGCGAGATATATGGTTTAATGAGTTCAAGGTTAATTTTTTATACAATGAATGTGACTGTCGTCATTAGATTGTTTGAGATGTTTATTAATATACTTCAATTTTGTTATAGAAATACTACTACTAGCATCCAGACAATGAAATTCAGATACGGCGTAACTTTAAGTACAGAAGTGCAACTCAACTTAGGGACATTCTTGGATATGTCAGGAAGTACAACAAAAGGCTGAAGTGGTTACCAGTTAGTGTTTGGAATGAGATGCTCAAACATTGCAGTGAGGATGACAAGTTTAAGAAATTGAGTCAACAAAATAAAAGAATAGATTCGGTGATGCAGAAGGTTTTGGTCCTTCATTACATACATGTGGCTTAATTCTGATTAGTGAAAGGAAGAGGCACCTAGTAAGTAATGTGCTTATTAATAACTGCATTTTCAATATATAATATTAATGTATGGTAAGGATTAAGGTTTTGGTCCTTTACATTTGATCACTCGTTACATTTTATTTTTTGTAGGCCAAAGCATTAGATAGGAAACCCACGTGTGAGGAACTGTTTAAGGATACTCACTGTAAGGTCAAAGACAAAGTTTTCATTGATAAAAAATCTGCAAAAAAATATGTAAGTCTGCTACATTTTATTCAGACATTACTCATATGTTATAATTGTCGCTTTAGTATGTAATAGTTTTATTTTTGACAACTTTTAGGAGGATCATCACAAGAAATGAGAGGAGTACACTCAAGCTGCAACTTAAGGGGGTCCCAACTGCCCCTTATGACCCTAAAAGAGTTTTAGGTTAAAGAAAATTTGGGCAAAAAAGGCCATGTATACGGTTTTGGCATGAAGGGAGTCAAGTTGAAAAAATCAGCTACGATTTGCAGCTACACATCATTCATCAGCTGAGCATTTTGATCCAAGAGAGCAAGCGCAATTCCTCAATCAGAGCATTATTAAGAAAACAGAAGTTATAAGTCAAATTGCCAAGAAATAGGAGAAGACAGAGTGCATTATGAAAAAACAATTTGAGATTTCTTAAAAGATAAAGTGCAGGTTCTTCCAACTAAATCAACTTGAACGCTAACGATGAGTAGGACTCCCAAAATGACAATGATGATCCCACAAATTTATTTGAATCTGATTAATTTACATAATCTGCCTACAGATCCAAAACAATTGTGGATGTTATGATTAATTTTTAATTTAGCACATTTCATTTTCAGATATAAAAATTTGTATTTGGTAATTATTACATATATTGTATGTGGTGATCGTGATGTATTTAAGCTCTTTATTTATTTTTTAGGAGCAAAAATTTTTTTAGAGCGAAAAAATTTTTTTTGGAGGGCAAGAGATTTCCTTCGGAAATTCTAACGGAAACCTCTCCCTCTCTGCAAAATGCATGCAACCTCAAACACTGACCGACGGAATTTCCGACGGGGTGATTCCATTGGAAATCCCGTCGAAGTCCGTCGGACAAATTTCTGCAACGACCTAAATCCCGGCGGGGGGTTTGGCATCGTTTTTTGCATCGAAAATGTAATTTTTCGTAGGAAAATACAATTTTTTCTGTCGATAATTCCGTCGCAGATTTGACGTATTTCTGTAGTCCCGAAAGTCATAAATTGAGACAATAACCATAATAGTTTGGTTAAATTGTTCATTATCTTTTGATCACGATGTGATCATCCTTGCTTTCTTTCGTTGCTTTCTTAGCATGCAAATTGATTTCACCTAAAAGATCATCACAAAAATTCATGTCTGTGATGCTACAATCACTGAACAAGACAAATTGTCATGAAATCAATATTGCCTGCAACTATTTAGAATTCAACCTTCTCTTTTGTAATCCTAGTAGAGGGCCATTGTTCATTGGGTGATTTTAGTGGCGGACTTATATCCCTATCAGCAGCTATACCTTCACCGCCAAAACTAACTCTTGGCTAGTTAGCTTTTGAGTCAAATTAATCCCCACCCAAGATCGTGTGAATGTTTCCTAAAACCTTGTTTTTTGAAAAGGTCTTTATATTTTCTTGAAACATGGTGGAGACTCTACTCTTTTTCCTTGAAGTTCAAGCTTTCCTAAAACAAATCCGGAAGAGCAATCTCTTCAGTAGAGAGAGGAATTGGGCCCCCTGGCCATGGTGCTTTCAAGATTGTTATTTTCATTTGAGGTTGACATGTTACAAAGAAAGTTTCATGTTAGCTTTCCTATCTTTGACTTATACACATATACAGGCATATATTTGTAAGTGACATATTCACGTCGAATACAGCTATTAGAAATACTTGCACTCATTAACGTTCGAGGACACAAAGTACATATAATATTCGTAGAATCCAATTTAGACTGTCCACTCAACCACAAAATGCAATCCGTTAAGAGCTCTGACCTTCATGTCCGAAGCCATCTGCAAATGATAGTAAACGCCACTTAGGCTAACTTACTAAGTTGGGTTCATAAACATACGCATAGATTAATCTGTTAAAGTTCATAACAGTTGGTTGTTCATAACACACATATTACAAACGAAACCTTTTAACACTTATCATCTGCTAAGTTCGAACTAGGGTTCCTTGTCCCTGCCTTCAAACCTTAGGCATTGGAATCAGAATCACCATCATATCAGCATCATCGAAGTCATTGTCTTGTAGAAAACCATGGCTAGCACCAGTGCCATGCACACCACCATTACATTTGTCACAATCATTTCTATAGACCCTACGAATTTAGCCCATAAAAGACTTCACCAACATGCTCGATCGTTACACATACCACTCTTGGACCTGTGCCCTTTATTGTGTCCATTGTTTTGATTACCTATGTTTGGAGGCGTAACCAGACTGGTTGCAACCATTCGGGTTCTGGAAGACGTACACTCCACAGTAGAATTTTCATTGCATTTTTTAATTTTTAAAAAAAAAAAAGAAACAGTTGGAGATGTCAGTGCCTAAGGGGTAAGTGCAAATAGAATGGTTGCCATTCATGAGAGCGTTTCGTATTTTTCGTAGCCACCTCACATAATCCTTTACTTGTTTTCAGGCCCAATATTAGTGTGACACTCCTTAGTTTTTGTCTTCAACTTTGCATGCTGCCCGTCTCGATTATCAATTCTGCTCCATAAAATAGGGTTGTTTTGAGCATTTCGCATTACTTTGTCACTCTCTCTCTCTCTCTCTCTCTCTCTCTCTCTCTCTCTCTCTGTGAATTCTGCACACAGATCTCCGGTACTCTGAACGAGAAGCGTCCTCAGCCATCCTTGCATACAATGACAGAGTGTCAGAATGTATTAATTTTTAGGCTAAGTGATTCATGTGGCCAATCCACGACTATTCGTGTATCATCTTGATGAGTTTGCTCGAACTTATTCTTCTGGTTATCAAAATCTTACTTCCTCGGAACTGCAGCAATTTGGATATGTTTTTCTCTTTTTGGTGCTAATAAGTAATGACAATTTGGATCATGATAAAAGAGGCTTTTTATTTTCTTCCTTGTTTGTTTAGATTAAGTGAAATGATGAATATTAGCCAAATCAAATTGGGCGTAAGTCATGTTCAGATGACACGTATCATTCACTTAATTTGAACAGAATTTTGCCACATGGCCGTGAAACTCAACACACAATATCATAATTAGTAAGTAAATGAATAAACAAATAGAATAATGCAAGACGTATATATGCATGAATTAAAGTAAACGAAAAACATGACTAGACAAAACATGAGTAAAAAATATTCACCTTACTAGTAAAAGAATCAAAATAAGAATGATATAATTAATCAATATGATTATGAGTATGACATTAGTATTTTATTAGTGGTGTTTCTTACTCAAAAAATTCTTTTCAAAAAATAGTAGTTTATTGAAGTGCGTTATTATACCAATAAAATAAATGCCGAAAACCCTTGCATCATAATGTTTACGATCATAATTATACATGGAAGAATAGAATTCAATCTCAAACATAACCAAGATATCACAAACTTTTTGTCACAGAAGACATTACAAATTTATACATTAATTAACTCTCCTTTTTTTGTGTGTGTGAAGGAACAATATATTTATTGTAGACCTGAGAGTACATACTCCCACGCTGGCATGGTCCAAAAATGCCAGGTAAGACACAAAATAAATTTATTTTTTAAAAAAACAAAAATAAGAAGTTGCCCACGACCCGCCATTAGCAGCAACGGCAAGAAAGTGGAGCAACTCCTCACTGTAACCGTCATAAACGATTTGGATTCAACCATCAATTCCGTTCATCAACACTCCTCTGTCTACCCGCTGTCTACCTCTGCTGAACTTCTTCCACTAGCTATGCAACAAATGACCTAATCTCAAGCAAAAATCTGCACTTTGAAGAGCATCAAAAGTGCATCAATTGCGAACCCAGCAACCATGGAAGATGGAGAAGAACCCATACAGGCATCAGATGTGAATGAACCCGAAAATGCAGTGAATGACAAGAGTAGAAGAAAATCTGGAGTTAGCATTACTTATAAGAGAAAATCAAGGTAAGTGTTTATCTAATTTGTGTGCAAAGGTTTAAAACAAACCACCAAATTGGATGTTCAAGAGCTTGAGTTGTGTGGTATTGAAGTAGTGTGTGAATTGTTGATTGTTATTGAACCAATAGAGCATGTGAAAAATTGATTGAATTCGGGCAAGGCTCAATTTCAAAATTACAACGACCTTTGCATGTTGTGTAGCTTGGTTTGGCGAGAATATTGCAAACATGAATTGTTCAAAACCAAAGTGAACAAAAAATACAAAAATAGTGAATTAACCCTAAGAACTTGTGTAGTCGGTGAGGAACAAAGGATAAAATTAGTGACAGGGAACAATTCTAAAGAAGAAAGTGAACAATAATAAATTGAATCATGAATGGCAAACTATGATGAACTTATTATTAGGCAATTGTAGATTATGCTATGATATAGTATGCTACGCAAAAAACTAGTTATATATATGACAACAACTATATCTTGCAGAACGTTGGTCAGTGAAGCTGAAGCTGAGAGATAAGGAAAAGTACACAACAAAGAATCAAAGCCACAGAATACTAATGACCAGATGGGTCAATCTACTGAATACATTGTTCCACCCGAACCTGAGCCGGCAAGTAAGAAACAAATGAAGTAGCACCATAGAGACAGTCTGCAACCAACAATGAAAAGAACACCCAAAATAACTAGTAAAAAGAGAGTCCAATTCAGGCATATTGAAGTTGAAGAACCTGTAAGTGCAAATACAGATCTTTCAGTTATAAAAACTCGATCATGGACTGGGCTGTTCAAGCATAAAATGGCCTTGGGTGGCTTTCTAACATTAGTAGAGAGGCTAGACTATGACCAATGGTCAGCTATAATGCATACAGGGTTTGGAGGAATTCTGTTGGTGATAACGAAATTAATCCCCAAAAAATTGGCTAGGTGGCTATTAGAAAAATATGATCCTTGGGACAATTCGCCGAACCTAACTAATGGTAAACTCCTAATAGATGAAGAGGATGTATATGCAACACTAGGATTACCAATGGGAGAACATGAAATTATGGAAGGGCAGAGTTCAGATGTTGACATAGAGTTTTTAAAACTGTGGAGAAGAAGATGGAATGTCAAAAGAGCTGGACCCCCAATAGGAACCATGGATAAAGTAATCCTAGAGCGTGGTGGTGATGAACATGACTTCATTACTGACTTCATCACATATGCCATCTTTACTTGCATTGTGGGAAATGCAAATGACACTTGCCACTTCCGGGTAATGAAGTATTCGAGGAATATCGATGAAATCCAAAAATACAATTAGTGTGCATATGCACTAAAGTGCCTGAACGATGCAATGGTAGAATGGAAAAAAGACAAGAGCAAGTTCTTCACAGGATAGCTGCTATTCCTAATGGTAAGTACCATTATTAGCCCATTACATTTGTATGTAACCAATGACTATGGACTTTGAAATAGTTCACTCAGTAAATGAGAGACGTTCACTATGGACTTTTAATTAATTCACTAAGTAAATGAATATGTTAACTGAAAACCATGCAAGTGCTCTGTGTGTGTAAATTTTTCTTGTTGCATTATTTGCTTTGGGGTTGTACACTAATGAATTCTATAATGTTCACTTTATAACTTGATTGGCATGATACCTTAATGCAACATTAGAAGAACACTCTCAAACTTAAAATGATCACTAGTTTTTTTTAGATTAGTTCACTGAGTAATTGAGTAAAGTTCAATGTAAATTTTACTTACATGGCTGCCTAATACACTAAGTAAGTTGCATTCAATAACAGTTTTACACAATTCACTGAGTACATGAGTAAAGTTCATTGAGAAATATGCTACTTATGTGCATATGCAAATTGCACTTGTTTCACAATTAACGTTGCATAAGTTCACTGATGAAGTGAGGAATGTTCACTTTAAAATCGGATGGGTATTACAACTAAATGCAACATAAAATTGCACTTTAAAAATAATACTGTTCACTATTTTTGTGGATGAGATTCACTATTTAATTTGCATAAGTTCACTAAGGAATTAAGGAAGGTTCACTTTAAAAACTTACCTAATAAAGAGTATTTAAACTGTTGTGCTATCTAATAGTTCACTCAGTATTCTATGGTGTACTCAGAGTTCATCATTAGTTCTCTAAGGAATTGTACGATGTTCATTATAAAACTTGAATGCTATTAAAACCACAAACTACATAGAAGTTCACCCTAAAACCTAAGTGAGTTCACTAAATAATTAAGAAAAGTTCACTCAGTATTTAAGCTCACAATTCCACTATAAAATAAATGCTGATCTCTAATTTTTATGTGTAAGTTCACTACTTACTTGGTATTTGTTCACTATGTATTGAGGAAGGTTCACTATAAAAACTGATTGGTGTTAAACCTGAGTACACCATAGAATTGCACCCTACCATATACATAACTAACTCTAATATGGAATATTCAACTATTATGACAGTTGTTCTACCTAGATAGAGTCCAATTCAGAGGAAGAAAGGTTGAAAGATCATTCCCAACTGCAATTAATTGGAATACAGACAAGGTGAGAAATAGAGACAAAGAGGAACAAGTAGTGGGAGAATACAAGAAAGGTAGGATAATAGCAAGAATTAACTGCCAAAGAATAGTAAACTTAGCTGAAGCGGATTTAGAGATCTACATGTAAGAATTAGAAGAAGACCAACCTCAACAAGGAGGAGCTAGTGCGATGTCTAGGGCTACCACAACTAAATAGCAACGATGTCCATACGAACCACATTGCAATGGACAACACGATGGCATCGTACATTTCAGTGATGAACCACTTCAGGTAACTTTCATGCGTATAATATTAAATTAAAGAAATAATAACAAAGTATGTTATATTCAATTATTACTTCACTGAATTAACAAATTCAACATGTGCAAGACAATGTCAGTACAACTACTGTAGCATAGCAGGGAAATAAAGGGACACAAACTCATACGCAAAGCTCACAACCCCAGAGTACTGACACAACAAGTGAGAATGATAATGTGAGAGACTGTTTCAACCCAGATGATCCGTATTACTGTAGCCTAGAATTCCTAGAACAAGTGGACAAGTTAGAAAGCATAGCTATAGAAAGAATGAAGTAAAGAACAAGGATGGGCTGCAGTCCTCCAAGTTTCAACCTTGGAATATCACCTGAAAGGAAAGCATGTGCCACACCTTTGGGAGACATAACACCTGCATAATTTCAGCCTCAAATGGGAGTATACCAGTGGCGAAGTCAGGATTTTAATGAAGGGGTATCGAAAATAGTGGTGCATACAACATTGGCAATATTCATACAATGAAAATTAAATGACTGTTACATTTTATTTTTCAAACAACAGTGAAGTCAAAATTTGACCTGGCTAGTTACAGTTTATTCCATTTATTAAAGTTGTTCTAAAATATAAAAATATTTACATCACTTAAGTTTAAAGTTTATTACATTTTTAAAGAGAAAATTTGACAATATTTTTGAAAGAGAGACAAATCCATATTTTTAGAAGTGAAAAAAGGGTTTTTACTTTCTATTACTTGCCGGCTTAGGGGTTCACCGTTTTATTAACACTTAATTAAACAACAATGAATTTTTTAAAGATTTTAGAAATTCCGTCTACAATTTGACTCAGTTTTTTATTCCCTTGAAAAACAAGACCAAACATACATCATATACAAAATATTTTTTGAACTAAAACATAATTTTTTTCATTCTATAGTCCAAGCCAAACTGCAAATTTTAAAAATAAAATAGGACTACGAGGATATGTGAGTTTGTTTCAATCTTTAAGTGGAAACACACAAATATAAACTCAAATAAGGGGAATTAAGGATGGGAAAGAATAAAAAAGAAAAACGTTAAAACATCAAGATGACAAAGATCGAACCCACGACCTCCACGACAGTTAGTAGGAGCCTGACCACACCGCCACGTACGTTTCAAGGGTGTCTTATGCATTATATTGTATATATATGTTATTCCTGTCTGCACTGTGTAAATACTTTTTCCTGCGGGGGGAGGGGGATTAGTTGACCCCACTGACCCCACGCTCCCTCCGCCACTAGAGTATACAATGATCCTACAGGGTCAGTTACAGCAGCAGACTCTGAGCAGCATCTAAAACAAGCCAATGAAAATGCTATCAATGTTCAGAACACACCAGAAAATACCAAAGAGATCCAGAAGCCAGCAGGAAAATGGGGAAACAAAAAGGGAAAATAGGTGGTGCTAAGACACCAGCCAAAGAGGATGGTTAAAGAAATGCCCTTTCAGTGTAGATCTCTATATCTTAAATATTATAGAGAGGCTACAAATCGGCTGACTCCAGAATAGTTGTAGTTGGTAGACTATGCATTTCTCCCAGCAGATGAATTACACCCATCAACATGAGTATCATGCTTTACACATACAATGTTATTCATATTATGCTCTGATCATATATTAGTCCTTAAAGAACTAATGATTCAAAAATAACATATAGGGAGAAACTCTTCGAGTATGAGCATGAAGAAGAAGACAAGAAATTATGGATATTCAGGGAAGGATTTGAGACATTGGCTGGGATAAATTGAGACTTAGAAAGTTCTGTGATGGATGTACTATGTCTTATCTTAAGTTGGATGGAAAGGAGAAGAAATCCCAATACAAGGAAAAGAATGTTCTTCAACACAAATATTTATGTAAGAAATATACACCATACATATAACGTACTTAACTATTTTATAGCTCATTGCTATTGAGTACCATTTAATTAGGTGCTTCGAATTTACAGTTGGCCATAGAGAATGAAACTTCAAATCTACTGGAGATCTTCAAGACGGTAATGGACCTTGAAATGAGAAGGTATAAGTGGATGAAATCGGATGAAGCACAATCGGTAAGATTCATAGCGCTTATCACTTTTATTAATATATCTCAATTACACAACACTACAAATTGTGGACAACCAACAACAACATAGTGAACCAGAAGAATGACAACAGTGAACATTCAGTGACATTTCCAGGAACGAATTATACTTTGAAAAAAGGGTATATTATGACCAATGACCACCTAGATTGTGAATAATCTCATTCAATATATTTTGAAGTAGAGAAGTAACCAACATGAATAAGAAACAC
Organism: Carnegiea gigantea; assembly: GCA_029747015.1. Classification (NCBI taxonomy): domain Eukaryota; kingdom Viridiplantae; phylum Streptophyta; class Magnoliopsida; order Caryophyllales; family Cactaceae; genus Carnegiea; species Carnegiea gigantea. Next base: position 225,801 of record JAKOGI010000219.1, read on the forward strand.
TAAACATGTTCAGTTAACAAAGCGTTTCATCTTGTATGTGACCATAGTTCACTATTAAACACTAGCGGGTTCATTAGTGCCACAATATGCATTCAACATAACCGAAAATGAAACCTTTATATGCATAACTTGATTCTTTAATGTGACATGCAGGTGCTTTTTCCCATTCTTAGAAACAAACACTTTTTTGTCATCTGTTTCGACTTCATAACAAAAAAAGTGGTCGTGCTTGACAATCGCAAAGGAGAGACAACATCAATATATAAGCACTGCACAACGGCCATGGTAAACATTTTTTTCACGATGCTCAATGTGTGTTCTTAACATTTATACAATGGGACTTTGAAATTACTCATGTCTCATATCAGAGAATATGATTTTGTTGGGGGAGTCCAATTTTGATAATTTGCCGTAAATAGGGGAGTATAATGGAATTCAACTACTATGGGATCTTCAAATAGCCTTTCTTTGACAACTTCATCTCCAATGAACAGCTCAAAGGGGTTGCGGGGGAAGGGATCTGCATTTAGGAAACAGTTTTTACCAGAGAATTCATTCAATGATGCTTGATTTAGATTGAATTAACTTAAGCAAAGTCTTTGAGAAGATGTAGATATGTCAGCAAGCACAATTACATTTGCAGGTTCAATATTAGCTGTTAGTAAGTCTAGTGGCTATGTGGGCTGTGACCTCTTCAAGAGTAGTTGTTTAACTTACCACCATTAGTTTAGCAACTCAGATAACTTAAGGAATGATCACCTGTAGTGTAGCGGACTGTTTCATAGTTGGCCCCATTGAAATCTGACCCGGACAGTACTTTTATTAGCCATTCATCTGTTCAGATGATCACTGAGCTAAAAAGGTTCATAGCTTGAATGATAAATTGTTGTGTGTTTCCTTTTATCATAACTAGCATGAAGATTCATACCCATGTACCCAACTTTGCATGTCTGTCTTGGTTGCATGGCCTTTTACATGTTGGCATTAACATGTTGAACTTGCTGTAATCTTTTAAAGCTAGCTGTTGGAGTTTAGCCTTGTATAATTAATTAACTTCAACATAAAGACAATAATGTTATTCATTAATATGTCCCCATATTCTTTGCAGACAAACCTATTCGTAATCTACTTATTGGATGGAGGATAAAAAAAGGAATTGACGTGAGGAAATTTGCCCAACATTTTGGACTCTATGTTGGCAAGATAACATAAACATTCATGATTGTGGGATTTACACCATACGCCATATGGAGGCATTTGAAGGAGGAAATGTCAACTCCTGGGCACCTGGATTTGAGAAAAACAAGGTAACTCAGAGATTCACAATCCAATTACAACCTCTAAATTGCTAATTATTATATGCAAACGTTCAAAAAGCACACCATATTAAAAACTAATTATCTCCAATAAACATGGCCAAAATGCAAGAAGAATTTGTCAAGCATCTATGTTCAACGTATGCAGCAATGATATTACAAAGTAAAGTGAACAGCCTACAGGCGCCAATCCAAGAGGCAGCCAAAAAAGACTACCAACAAAGATAAAGAGAACAGCCTCACCTCCAGCAGTAATACTACTCCAATATTATCCATTAAAATATAGTTTAAAACCTACATGCATAGTGCACACAGTGTTCTTGAAGTCCAGCTTTTATAATGTGAAACTACAATATTTCCTTTTCTATATTCAATACAAGTATGTGTGCACCTAAAGCAACAATACCTTGCACGAATGTCAATGATGTCCATTAATTATCGATGTTACCCAATATGATCCACAATCATCTACCATAATTCAAGGTTAAACTATACCAAACAAAGCTATACAAATCACTACCCTGACCACTTTAGTTCATTGTATAACATCATATAGTTCATTATAGTCCATCGATTACAAAAAAAAGGAATAAAATATGATTAAATTATGAAGAATATATGCAGCAACCATAAAGAATAAACAATCACGACAGTCATAGTGAACAAAGTGATGTAGTTCATTAAGATGATGTTGTGTGTTTACCATGATACTCCACGTAGCTCGCATTACTACTGCCAAATTTGTAAATTATGATATATAATTTATTAACTTGGATGCTTACCAATACATCAATTAAAATAAATTTGGTTACTAATAATGAACTCTATCTACACATGCACTAAATAAAATGACAAGACTACACGCCGCAAAGTGAACATTATTGAGACAATTTAGTTCACTATCGACTCTCACTTACAAAGAAATGGCCCCAAAAATACAAAAATTTTAGTACAAATATAACGAAATGTGTTAACATAATCATGAGCACTTAAAGTCCTAACCAATTGACAATATAAGGAGGTCTGTCCAATGAACAAGTAATTATAAATAAACACATGACACAGCACCCAAAAAAAAAAATTTGAGATAATAACATATACAACTGTGAAATATAGAATTGTTCACTATGCAGTTTCAAAATGTTGATTACAGTGTCAAAATATTAATTCAAAATACATTAACAATGTGAAAATGCTACCATGAATGACAATTACAGACAAATACCTTATAGAACTAGGGATAATTTGGGCTATAACATACACCGCAAAGAAAACTTATAAACAATAAATACTAAAAGGGAACATCAACAATGAAATATGTGGAGGCCACAACTCATGTGGTCTCAATAACTCAATGCATACTGTTCTGATACATAAGAACTAAACATTAGAAATAAAATAGACTCCAACTCCGCACTAGGACTTTCATTGCTCATCATCAGGAGTAGCATCTGTAAGAAACTTATTAGTAGGGAACTGTTGTACGACTATTGGAGCCGTGATCGGCATAAATCCTGTATTAATATTAGATGGATGTGAATAGTAAGATAAGTGGAAATACGGTGACGGAAATGAACCCTACATAAAATGAAAACCCACAATGAGTCAATTAAAATGTTCACTATACTATTCAATGTTGTTCATTGAAAAACTTAATGTTGAACACCCACTTAAAATGTCCTATACAAACATGGCCAAACAAATAAATGTAAATGAACCAAAATATGCACCTCACCCACATGATGCTGAACATGCGAAACTGAAGATAAAAGATTAAATGGCGGCAATGAAATCTGCTCATTCAAGAATATAGTAAATAACAACTCCAATACAAAACCAATTCATTATAATAATAATATAATTAGTAATGTACCTGTCGAAGCATGTGCGAGTAACTTATGAAAGTATACGGAAGAGCGCTTGGACAACATGGACCATTCTTCATATATCACAAAATGGAAATTAAAATCACTGACGACTTTAATATCACATAAAATCTTTATATAATAAATAGTAGAATGATGGTGTCTAAAAAACTTTCCCGCCTTCATCCCAAGCATATGGTGCAATCTCGCCTAATTGCCACATTTTAAAATTTAAATTTAAATTTAAATTAGAAATAATAATGTACAATTTTTTTTAAAAAAAATTCCAAAGCAGTCATAATTTGTATCAAATAGTCCTTTCAATGCTTCAATAACAAATCTGCCTCCCAAAATAGAAAAGTGACGCAACTACTGCATGGATAAATACTGAACATGCAGTGCCCACGTCTTGTCATCCACTATCTCTTCGCATTTTTTTTTCTATTTTTAATTCTCCCTCTCTCTCTTTCCTGGCCTTAAATTTAGAAGTTGAAGTTTCGGGGTTGATTTCTTGGGGGGGGGGGGGGGGGTTGGGTTTTGATAATAGAAGATTCAGTTTATATTTGCTGTGTTTTATGATTTGGCCATTATGATTTTATGAGTTGACTTTGGGTTTTATTGATTTAATTTTGGGTGAACTTCATATCATAGATAATGGGATTTGCATGGATTTTCAATGACAAATACTTCCCTTTTGAGAGGTAAATATAATTTCATGTCAAGTGGTGCCTTCTTGAGCTTATATTCATGTTATAATTCTTTCATATGGTAGATTGTATTTAAGATTGAAAGAAAAATCCCTTCCTTCTCAATGTCAAGTATTCTAGCAGCATTCATTTTATTTTCTTCCATATTAATAGATAGGCGCTCACCGTGGCTTCTAGACTCTCAAAGATAGGTGATCAAAGGAAGAGCCTTCTTCTAATGCTACCAAATTATTATGCTTGCTGCCGCAGTGTAATTCAATCAGTTGGATATTTATTGATCATGAACTGATTAAGTTTATATAATGTGTTGATTTTATAATGAGTTTGTTCAAAGGATTGTCTATTTGTATCTTCTATGTGATTAAAATTTTGCTTCCTCATATTGAAGGCCACCTTGAAAGAGTGAGTTGCAGGTAAGCATTGTGTCAATGTGCTTGCAACTCTCAAGTAATGAATGCATCTGGAATGTTCAAAACTTATTAACATTGAGAATTATGGAAATTTCTATTTGTATTTTCTTGGTGTGGCATATATTTGACTTGGGACAGCATAAGTCTCGGTTCTTTTCCATCTTGAAACTTTTTATGTTTTGTTCCCCTTTTCCTGGTGTCTACACATCAATTAGCTAGCCAACAATTCTACTATAAATTGTCTGAATTTAAACATTGAAATCCCAAAGCCCTTTTTAATGTTTGTTTTGTATATTTCAATTGTCAATCTAGATAAACTCAGTTTATTATTTAGATGACCCTTCATTATGAATTTTTTATACCCAGGGGGATAGCTTATTTTTTTTTTTTTTTTTTTTTTGCAGTGAAGTCGTAAAATACAAATACGATAATTGATTAACCTATTATTTAACGTAAACATCTCTCTCATCCTCATGTTTCCTTTTTTTAAAAAATCTTATAACAGGCTTTCCCTACAAGTATTATGCATGCTTATTGGCATGAAAGACATTGAGGCTAAATGGCTAATGATTCCTTCACGCCGTAAATAAATATAACCAATTCATAGCATAATGTGATTGAACAACCCAAATCCCTGCAAAAAACAGGATTTTGTGACATCCCAAATAACATTCTTTTGATGTAGGTAAGAGTTTAAAGAGGGGAAGTAACATTCATATGACATTTTATGCTATTTGATTGGTTGTGTTGAATGAACGTGAAGAGTGTTTGTTAATTTTTGAGGCTATGTTCAACTCCATCAACAACACGGCAAGTCTTTACATGGTTTCATGGAGCAACATAGGTTAAGTATAACTTTGTCCTGAGTTATAGAGTTGAACAATATAATGTCTAGCCAATGTATGAAGTTTTAGTTGAAAAATGATTTCAAATATATTCTACAAGGGCTTTATAGTATATATGATAGGTACCATAGGAATGTTACTTAAGCAAAAGAAAAGGAGTTGGAATTTTGAAGCCCATGGAATTGTAGGATTATCTCTTTATATATGTATATGTATGTATTTCTCTCTCTCTATGTCTCTCTCTCTCTCTCCACACACACACACACACACACACACACACATATCACCTTTAAATAACTATGTGATGCGGCCCCACTTAATGTCTTCTTTATTTTTCTTAGTTTCTTCTTCATTCTTTTAGTTATTGTGGTCGGAATATTCTGTTGGAATAAGCCGAATTTTTAGTAGTGCTCATATGATTCCAAATTTAATGATATTTTTAATGTACCATATATTGTTAAAAAAATAAATTTCGGGGCAATGCACGGGTCTTAGCTTTAATGATAATAACCTGATTTGTAACAGTTTGAATATTATATAAATGAACAATTATCTTAATGATAATTTAAAGTAATGTATATTTATTCAAAAAGTTAATCCCGAAGCAACGTGCGAGTCTTAACTATTTATAATAAAATCTTTAATGTTTTACTCTTTTTGGTTATTAATTATTGTGCATTATTTCGTTGTAATTCTACTCCTTCTTAATATTTTGCTCTATGTATATATTTAATTATCTATATCGTATTTTTTATTGTATAATTTTATCATGTGATCATTGCTATACAATATGTATTTTTTAAAATTTGCAACATCTTTATCCAAATTCATATCTATTATCTTCCTAATGTGCTTTTTAGGTTACTAAATATATTAATTTTTCATTTGAAATAGAACATTATGATAAGAACAATTTCTCACTATTTACATTGTGAACTAAAATTAATTATTTAGACTATCAGATTATTTCTTTTCCATTTTAGAACTAATTATACCTAACTATAGTTAACCAATGTCGATAAAATAATAAAATTTTAAATATACATTCGAGGACTTACTTTTATATATTCATTTAAACTCCAACCAAAAATTACTATTTTTTAAAAAAGATTTTCAAAAGTAAATTGCTCCATGCATAGCACGGGTAACAAATCTGAAAAAGGCATACATCCAAATATTCAATGTAACAAAACTAAGCACATCCACAGGAAAAAACTTAAATAATTAATCAACTTTAATATTACATGAGGTGGTGTTGAAGACGAACCCACATCAGTTTTCAACAACTTCTTTGACTTCCTCCGTTTAAGTTGATCACATTTCTTTTCAACTGTACTTTTAAATCTCTTATTCCTAACACCTTTTTGACGAGATTCGGGAGGATTTGGCACATTCGGAAGTGAATTCGAATCCTTCCCCTGTCCATCTTCATTAATATTTATAGAACCCACATGAAATTCAATTACTTTCTTAAGTTCCATACAATACCTTTCACAATGAGCCCTTGCATTCTTGTTCCTTTGGCTAGCTATAATAATTGAATTCATTTTCCTCATAATTTGCATCTTCTAAACTGAAGAGCAACCTACATGCTCTTTACCATTAGATGTTCTTAAATCAAGAGTTTGACCATCTTTTATACCCTTACACCACTTCCTAATTATATATTGATCCTGCACTTGTTCAATACAACAAGCATGTAGAACCCTTAGGCAATGGGAACACAAAATCCCAACCTCCAGAAACATCTTACAAGTACATTCAACAACACCTTCATCTCTATTATACGTAACAATATGACGAAACTCGTATGGATCTACTCCATGAGAATCCCTTGCAACCCTAATACCCCACACCTCAAAAGACATAGCATACAAAGAACTTTTAATTGCCTTGTAATTATATGCAGCTCCATCAATGAAGTTCTTCTCAAATATCAAGAAAGCTTCAACAGCATACACAGACATAGCATGTTTCAAGATATTTATTGATGGAAATGCCATTTTTACATTACCTTTGCTACATCTATGATCTTCACCATTCTCTTTGCTCCTATACTCAGATACAACATTGCAAAAGATGTTATAAAAATCACAAAGATCAGCTGTGGCACGCAACCTCTTTTTCAAAGATCTATTTGTTGTTTCACTCCTTTGGGAAGATAATATGCCACCAGAAAAAAATTCTTTTGAAAATGTCGGACACCATTTTTCACGCAAAGTATGGAAGTTAGGAAGCCAACGATTGTTACTACAATCATACTTTTCCATCATCTTGAAAAATACAAATCAAATCATAAGCAAAACACCCCAAACAAACTTTAAAAGTTGGAAACCTATTCCGTCCTTGGTAGCGCACTCACAAATACCAAACTTGAAGATTGATGAACTCATACCAATAACTAAAAAATAACACAAGCCCATGTCACACCTTTGGTGTATGACATATGCCATTCACGAAAACACAAAAATGCATGGTGTTCGAATAAAAGAAACAAAAGAAGAATCAACCATAACACACCTTTGATGAATAATCAGAACACAATTAAAGGCATAATAGTTATAACATTGCACACTCTTAATGCATGATAACATATTTTCTGAAATTTAGTAATGAACCATACTCAACAATTCAGTGAACACAATAGAATAAAATAGTGAACCATATTTAATTTATAACACTAATTCATACTGAATTCAATTATACAGCTAGTAACCATCTTTAACAATTACATACCTCTCCCAAAAAAATTAGAACTCATCCACAGTGCCACAATTCATCAAAACTCTATTAAAAATCTTCGTGAATCCTTCACATGATCTAAGGTGTCCAATGTTTTTCTTTGAGTTTTCAATAATGTGCCAACAACATAACCTGAAACGAGCAAGAGGAAACACCAACTTAATTATAGAAGCCATGGAAAATGCCTGATCTATTATCACAGTAATTAGATGCTTCCCACGCATAAACTTCAAGAGTATCTTAAACAACCAAATAAAAGACTCTATCTTCTCGTTCATCAAAAACCGACAACCAAACATAACATTCTTTGAATGATGATTCATCCTAACAAATGGCACACAAATCATATCATACTTGTTTGTCCGATACATTGTGTCAAACACAACCAAATCTCCAAACAATACATAATCATCCAATATTTGCTTATCCCACCAAAAAAAAACTTGCTAAATAATTACTCACATCAAGCTCAAATGCAGAAAAGAAATCATCCTCATACTTGAGCTGCCTATTAAATATTTCAATTAGTGAGTGCGCATCTCCACCATCAAATGTTTTGTCCTTCAATTGTGACAACTTGTTATATACATCTCGCAACCCATGCCCCGAAGAAGGAGAACTCCCAGCTTATTTCTTAAGCACATAATATGTATCAGCAACACCTATTCCCAACTCCCTAAGTTGTTTAATAAATGAAATATCCTCCTCAGATACTTTTCAATGTGAAGGCAACAAATGCTGCTTACTTGGACTACACAAAGCATGATTATAATCAGTCTCATGCCGAGCACCAATCCACTTACCATCGTAATCAACATGAAACTGAATAAATGCTTTGCAACCTGTCCTCTCATCTACATTCATATGATCCCTGTGATGTTGACCTTTATCTTGCTTGAATCGTGCTTTCCAACAACAAAATTGGCGCATACATAAGCCTCCTCCTTTGGATTTACATCTATGCCATATCTTTGAATATCGAACACTAAATCCAACCTTGTATGCATAGTCATTGTAGATGTGAAATGCTTCACGTTCTGAGCTAGCAATAGCCCCAACCAACACTTCTTGCAAAGGTTCAGCTTCAACAATATTCTATTTACTGAACCCGCATCCTATAATACATATTAAACATATTCAGTGAATATTAGTTATGCCTACAATGAACAATTACATATACAGTAGTAACTAGCATCTACAACACAATCTACAAAAATAGCACAGCACTAAAGGCAATCATGGAATTAAAATGCACACAATAAACGGTAATACATCCACTACCAACTAACATAACCACAAAAACATTGAGTAGCAGTAGTTGTACGGTGCACTTCTATGTTGTATTCAGTGTTTATACCAATGAGGGTTTAAAGTGAACCTTCGTCAATTCCATAGTGAACGAATGCAATCGAAAATGTGTTCATCAAAACCATGGAACATTATTCAATTTAAAGTGGAATTATAAGCTTAGTTACTCAATCAGCTTACCTTAATAACTCAGTGAACTCACCCAAAAAGTAGTGAATAGCCGAAGTTTTAGAGTGCACTTCTATATTCTATGCACTTTTAATACCATGAAGGTTCTACAGTGAACCTTCCTTAACTCCATAGTGAACTACTGCAATGTAAATACTCAACATGCAGAAATACCAAACAGCACAATATTTCGTAAGGTCTTCACTGAGTAAGGTTTTAAGGTGAACCTTCCTCAAATCCTCAGGGAACTAATGCACAGTAACTAGTGAACCCACTGACATTTATATATACACAATGAACCTTCCTCAATGAACCTCCCTCAAATGCTTAGTGAAGCGACTGAAACTGCCACTTAATAAACCTTACACAGTGAATAACTTACACATCCAAGTGACATTTCCAGTAAACAATAGCTGAGAAAAACCCATCATATTTTAAAGTGAACAATCCTTACGTCCGTAGTGAACTTATGCTGAGGAAATGGTGAAACATGTCAAATTCACATCTGCACATAACTAGGATATGATTTAATAAACCTTATTGAAAACATACCACACTCACCAAAAATGATGTCATCTCCTTCATTAACAACAATATACAAAACTTTCGCTTCAAACAAAGCTGCCAAAAAACAAAAACAACAACTCATTTAGCAAGAACCTTATTATAGAAAGCAAACAAACATATATATATATATATATATATATATATATCTATATATATATATATTATATAATATATATATATACCATACATACATAACTACATACATACATACATACATACATACATATATATATATATATATATATATATATATATATATATATATATATATATATATATAAAAACAACAACAACAACAACAACTCCCAGTGTGGGTCTCGCTTTCGCGGGGTCTGGGGAGATCCAACTGTAGGCAACCTTACCTCTACCAGTATTCCTACCCATAGAGAGGTTGATTTCTTATGACCCACAAAACAGTTTTGTGAAAAAGGTTTATAGAGAAAATGATTGCAAACCAATTACCATGGAGGAGAAAAGGATCCGGAGAGCAAATAAACAATGAGCGGAGACATACCTTAACAAACCAGAGGCGCTTGATCCCGTCACATCCCAGAAAAGCACGACCTGCAGACAAGCACACCAAAACCCTACCTGCTCCACCCCACTGGAGCTACTGCCACCCACAAAGCTGGTCCCCTATAAACAGAGACCTTAATCCTATCCCACCACAGCCTCCTATCTGGAGCCATGTTCTCCATTAGACCGGCAACTCTCAGGTCCTTTCTAACCACTTCCTCTAGGCTCTTCTTCGGTCTACCCCTCCCTCTCTTTCCACCGGGGGGGTCGATCATCTCACACCTCTGCACTGGGGCGGCCACACTTCTCCTCTTTACGTGGTCGAACCATCTGAGCCTCGATTCCCTCATCTTCTCCTCTATGGGAGCCACTTCAGCTAAGCTCCTGATTACTTCATTCTTAATTCTGTCCAATCTCATAAAACCACACATCCACCTGACCATTCTCATCTCAGCTACCATCAATCTTTGGACCTGCGTCTTTTTTAGAGGCTAACACTCTGATTCATAGAGAACAGCCGGTCTAACTACCATCCGATAAACTTAGCCTTTCAATCCTAGGGGCACTCTCTTGTCACACAGCACCCCTGATGCTGACTTCCACTTTTGCCAAGCCACTCTTATTCGCTGTCTAATATCCTCATCAATGTCCCCATTCTGCTGGATGATCGAGCCCAGATACTTAAATTTAGCGACCTTTGGTATCACCCTTCCATCCAGTGTGATTTCTCCCCCCTCTTCTATCCTTCCACTAAAACAGCAATGGAGGTATTCCGTTTTTGATCTACTTAACCAAAAACCACTAGCTTCCAGCGTATACCTCTAACTCTCCAACCTGTCATTCACCCCCTGCCTGGTCACATCAACAAGAACGATATCATATGCAAATAACATGCACCAAGGCATCTCGTCTTAGATTCCTCTAGTGAGTTCATCTATAACTAATGTGAAAAGAAACGGGCTTAAGGCGGAGCTCTGATGCAGGCCCATACTAACAGCGAAGTCATTTGAGACCCCTCCCGCTGTCCTAACACGCATCCGCCCTCCCTCGTATATATCCTTGATTACACGGATGTACGCGGGCGACACCCTTTTCTCTTCCAAATACCTCCACAATACCTCCCTCGGGATTCTATCATACACTTTCTTCAGGTCAATGAACACCATATGGAGATCTACCTTTCGATCCCTGAACAAGCCCATGAGCCCTCTGAGGAGGTAGATCGCCTCAATGGTCAACTTGCCTGGCATGAAACCAAATTGGTTCTCTGAAATCTCTACATCCTCTCGTAACGTTCTCTCAATCACCCTCTCCCATAGCTTCATAGTGTGACTGAGCAGGCCCATACTAACAGCGAAGTCATTTGAGACCCCTCCCGCTGTCCTAACACGCATCCGCCCTCCCTCGTATATATCCTTGATTACACGGACGTACGCGGACGACACCCTTTTCTCTTCCAAATACCTCCACAATACCTCCCTCGGGATTCTATCATACACTTTCTTCAGGTCAATGAACACCATATGGAGATCTACCTTTCGATCCCTGAACAAGCCCATGAGCCCTCTGAGGAGGTAGATCGCCTCAATGGTCAACTTGCCTGGCATGAAACCAAATTGGTTCTCTGAAATCTCTACATCCTCTCGTAACGTTCTCTCAATCACCCTCTCCCATAGCTTCATAGTGTGGCTGAGCAGCTTGATGCCCCTAAAGTTATTACAATCTTGAATATCCCCTTTGTTTTTGTACAGTGGGATGACTGTGCTGGCCCTCCACTCTCTGGGCATCTTGGCAGTCCTGAAAATAACATTAAACAGCTCTGTGAGCCACTCTAGACCTACCTCCCCCATAAACTTCCAAACTTCCACTGGTATCTGGTCCGGGCCACTGCCTTCCCATTCGCCATCTTCTTCAAGGCCTCCCTAATCTCCTCCTTTGCTATATGGTTGCCCGCTCCCTGATCGCTTCACTCTCTGCCCCTACTACAGTCGTCTCGCACCTCTTCCCCATTAAAGAGTTTAGCAAAGAACCTTTGCCATCTCTCCTTAATTTCAACATCCTGAGTCAACACCTTACCCTCTTCGTCCTTGATGCACCTTACCACTCTCATATCCCTAGTCTTCCTTTCCCTCGCCCTAGCCAGTTTAAAAACCTCTTTCTCCCCTTCCTTCGTCCCCAATCTATGGTACAGTCTATCAAACGCCTGGCTCTTTGCTACTGCCACCGCCTTTCTGGCTACTTTCTTGGCCGCCTTGTATCCAATCTTCTTTTGCTCCCTTTCTTCCTCTAAAGAACTGCTCATGAACTCCACGTAAGCCTCTTTTTTTGCCTTGACTTTCTCCTTTACCTCTTCGTTCCACCACCAGGTGCCCTCCATCCTGTTGCCGCCTCCCCTAGAAAGACCTAGGGTTTCCTTAGCCGACCTTCGGATGCAATCCACCGCAGCCTCCCACATCGAATCGGCGTCTTCTGCCCTCCTCCAAGCTCTCTCCTCGGCTATTCTTTCTGCTATTAACCCCGCCTTCTCCTTTGTGAGGGTCCACCACTTAATTCTGGGTTCTCCAGCTCTCATCTTCGTCCTCCTAGGATACGTGAACTCTGCATCTAAAACCAGCAACCTGTGTTGAGTTCCCAGAAGCTCGCTGGGAATCACTTTGCAGTCCTTACACGATCTCTGATTTTTCTTCCTCGTTAGGAAGTAGTCAATCTGGGTCTTGCAAGAGCTGCTCTTGAAGGTCACTAGGTGGTCCTCCTTCTTCTTGAAAAAGGAGTTGGCCACCAACAAATCAAAGGCCACCGTAAAGTCCAGCACAGAGACCCCTCCCGTGTTTCTCTCTCCGAAATCGAAGCCCCCGTGGACCTCATCATATCCCGCAGCCTCCGCGCCGATGTGGCCGTTAAAGTCTCCTCCTATGAACAGTTTCTCGCTCCGAGAGACCTCTTGGGTGACCTCATCTAGATCCTCCCAAAAGAGCTTCTTAGTTTCCTCCGGCGGGCCTACTTGGGGCACATACACACTCACCACGTTCACGAAAACTGAACCCATCAAACCTTAATGGCCATAATCCGATCGCTCTTACGCCTCACTTCGACCACCTGGTCTGCCAAATCCTTTACAACCAGGATGCCAACTCCGTTCTTCGCCTTGGTTGACCCCGAGTACCAAAGTTTGTACCCATCAATCTCTCTAGCTTTAGCCCTAACCTACTTCGTCTCCTAGATGCACACTATACTAATCTTACGCCTACGGAAAGACTTAACTAATTCTATCGACTTACCCGTGAGAGACTCAATATTCCAGGACGCTAGGCGTACCTTCTGTAGACCTAAATCCCTCCTCACCCCAAAACTCCCCGGAGGATAGGCTGAAACAGCTACATGGCTCGCCACAGACGCAGACGCCTGTGAGGCCAGCGAACACCCTAGAGATCTACAAACTAAAAGGACACCCGAGAAAGCCACAACCAACTACAAACTACTAAACCACAACTAAGGACTTAAAACTATAACCCGCTAATGACAACTACAAACTATAACAAACTACAACCAGCTAACGACAACTACAACTATAACAAAAAAACTATAACAAACTTTAACCCACTACAAACCAGCTATTAACAACTACAAACTTAAACAAAAAAACTTTAACAAACTTTAACAAACTACAACCAAAAAAACTTTAACAAACTTTAACAAACTACAACCAGCTGCCGACCACTGCAAACTAAAACCAGCCAACACTACAAACGCTAGGGCAGCCCTAAAGGAGGCTAACAACAACTACCCACGAACTACTCAAAGCCAAAAGAGGCTAACACCCTAAAGGCCCACAAGAAGAATGTATGATTTTTACAGTATCTTTCTGCCTAATTTATGCTCGGAATAATTATTATTATTAGGTTTTTATTTGATTTTATTTTATTATGCAGATATTGAATAATTCAGGAATAATGCCAGGAAAAGATGAAACAATGCTGAAAGATAAAGAATTGGGCCAAGTTGACTCGAACCCGGACAGAAGTCTTTAGCCCGTAGCTGTTGTAGCCTGAAAAAAAATTAAAAATATAAGCCGGTCATGCTTACTGCACGTGACCCGACCCCTTAACCCCCCCTCCTCTTTAATCTTCTCTTTCTCTCTCCTCTCTTTCTTCTTCTCAGTGAGAGCTCGAGTAACCCCCCTCCCCGTTCGCATCTTCATCTCCTCCTCAAACAACCACAACCCTTCATCTTCTCCACTCCACACAGCGCTGGTTTTTCTTTCTCCTCCTTCAATGAATCATTCATGGCGCCCGTCACCCATCACCTCACGGCTATTTCGACGGATAAGCAAGGGGGCGTTTTTGGAAGCTTCAAAAGGAGGTAGAGTAGTAGAGAATCGAGAGGCAATTCAGAAGTAAGGGTTGATTTTCGTTTCTAGATTTCATTAGGTTTAGAATTTCAGTTTTAGGGTTTAGTTCAGTTTCGAATTTCTCTATTTTCTATTTGTAGATCTGATTCTGAATTTGGGAGTTTCATTTGCATTGGTTCGAATCCTTCAAATTTCTAGTTGGAGTTAGTTTGCTTGAGTCAAAACTTCTGCCTTTTTGGGTCGAATTTTGTCTTTCTATTATTCAACATCACGAATTATGTGTCCCCTGTTATACCCTGTTTGCTGATGCCCCTGTTTCCTCTCTCCCTTATTTCGAATTCTCCATCTTTGGGTTGTCCATAGTTCAAATTCTCCTTTCTTGTTCGTTTAACTGTATCTGGCCGGTTTTGGAAGTTGGGTTGTTGGTTTGATTGGGAATTGCAGTTGAATTTGGCAAATCATGCTTTGAGTTCATTTGCTTTGTGTGTTCGTTTGCTCCGCTTGTTGGTTTGGCTTCGAATGCATAATTTCATGAACCAGTTATAGCTAAGTGTTTGGTGAGTTCAAGTCGTTTGCAATTTGGAGCCACTTATTGTGCCTAGATTGTGTTTAACATTGACAAAATTAAACTATGCATGTCTATTATCTGAGGAATGATTTGACTTGGTAGTTGGTTAGTTAGCATTAGTTTTAAATTAGTTTAGCAATTTGGCAACCTAATTTTACAACCATCCCTGAGGATGATACCCGTAATTATTACGACGATAAACCGTAAGCTTGCAGAAAATCGCAACAAGTTTTTGGCGCCGTTGCCGGGGATGGCGTTGTGGGATTAGGTTGCTTCGAGTCATAGTTTAGTTATTCGAGTCATTTGCGTCAATTTTGTTTTAATTTTATTTTCATTTCAGTAGGTTTTGATTGAGTTTTTATTTTGTTTTAGTAATTTCATTTAGATTATTTTTGATTGTTGAAGTAAGTTCATGTTTTGATTCTTGTTGTTTAGATTAGTTTCATTTTAATTTTTAGACATTATTCTGGTGTGATTTTTACAGTCCTAACCAATTTGGTTTTTGTGCAGAAATTTAAAAAAAAACAAAGCAACTTTCTGGCTAGTCTTTGCTTGTTTATGGTTTTAGTTTATTTTCTATTTTTGTTTTAGTTTATTTTCTGTTTTCTATTTTTGTTATCCTAAAAAAAAAAAATGATGCTCATGCTTAGTGTTTATGCTTTGTCATTTTGGTCTTTTTCTTTTGGTAATCTTGTTTTATTTTTGTTGGTTTATTTTGTGTGCTTAACTTGCTTCTTCCAGTCTCATGTTTTGTTTTAGTAATTAGTTCACGATTAGTGTCCTAGAGTCATTTTCATTCCCTGAAAAAAAAAATTAAAAAGCTAAAAAAAATTAAAAAATTCTTCAAAAGTCCAAAAAAAATTAAAAAAAAGAGTTTTCGGAATGCCAGTTTTTAATTTTTCACAATTTGAGTACGAACCTTTCAGGAGTTATCTATCTAGGCTTAATGCTTATCGTGCTCAATTAAATCACAATTTTGAGAAATGAAAAATTTGTGAGGTCATTGTTGTCGGTCTAAATTCTGAATTTCGTGTTCATGTTGAGTCTATTTATCCCGGGGGTCAATTAGGATTATTAACTAAAACTCAAGATGAGGTTTGGGACTTCTTTGAAAAACTAGCTCGGGATAATTATGAGTTTGAACAAGCTAGATGGACTTTAGGATACCCAACTCATGAGTTTGCTTTTCATGCTCATCCTTACCACCAGGACTTCTATGACCCCTCTCATGCTTATGTGTCTCCTGTTTGGTGTGATTACTGCGAATCTTCTGATCATGCTGCTTATACTTGCCCTTATCGTGATTTTGATGCTAATTATGCAAGTATGGAAAAAAGATTAAATGAATTGACTGACAAAGTGATGGAGATAATGAAAGCGAGAATTACTGAACATTCTCACTGTTTTAATTAGAATATGGGGCAATGTAATGAGTCTGACTCTAATTTAGGATCTCCTAAACTTGAAATTAGTCTTTCTGATGATTTTTGAGCCCTCTTATCAATCTAGGCCTCATTTGCATGATGATTTGTCTTTGCCTAGCCTTGAAAAAGAGAGCAACCCCCCTGTGTCTCTATCGCCTGACCTTGCACCACACACTAACTCATAAAAGGATGTCACGGACGATGTCCTAGTTTATGTCAACCCACCCACCACTTTTGATAACTCTTTTGAGTTTGAGGGTCAGGAACCTGAGCGACCTGATGAGTTAGCCATGAGCATCCCATCTGCCATCGAGCATCATGATAAATTAGACGATATTTCCCAAGAGTCATGTGAGAAGGAAGTTGAGCCCCCTACTTTAGAATTCAATGATGATATTTTTTCTATAGAATATGAATCTTTTTCATGTGGGTTTAATTTCGATGAAAATTTTGATGAGGGTTTTTGTGTTGAATATGAATCATTCTCTTTTAACCCTCTGATACCTCCTGAGTCATTCCCTGTTGAATATGACTCATTTTGTTTTGACGTTAATGTGAGTTTGGATGTGGACATGTGTGCTGAATATGAATCTTTTTCTTTTAACTCCATCCAAGCTGACCTCCTTTTTGAATCTCACAAGTCTAAATTTATCGAGTCTGAGGCCATTGTCCCTGAACATTTTGATTTAGACCAGAATCCTATGCACATTGAACTTAAAGGACTTGTGGATTTAGGACCCTTTGCTTTGCCTAGACAGTTCATTCATGACGATCCTATTTCTAAGCTGATGACCCATATGCTGGTTGATTTTAAGTATGTTCATCTATTTTCTGATTGGGCCCAATAGTTTGACAAATTGAAGAGGGCCCTTACTTGTGCTGCATTGATAAGATGGATGTACTTTACTTGGTGCCAACTTTCTTATTTCTTCTACATTGACTTTATTGAGAGTTGGTCTTCTGTGTTTGATAAGCTTCTTCGTGTTTTGTTGGGTTTTGATTTGAATAATAGCCTGTGATTTGTAATGGAGTGACTGATGCTCCATGGACCTCCTCTGAGTGAGGCATAGCTTAGGTGTACTTCAACACCTGACCTGGTATGATCGTTCCACTCCCTTCTCTTTCCTCTTCTTTTTCGTTTCTTTTCCTTTTTTTTCTGTTAGTTGTGAATATTTAGGACTGTGGTTGTGATGGGTGCTCAATGTTGAGGAGAAATCTGGGCTTTGTTGAGCCGTGTTAGTTGTGATCACCCTTGGTTGTATTTTGTTTTGTAGTTATTTGTTAGTTGTTGATATCTACGATTGTTTTTTGAGTTTGGTGTTCTGTTCTGTGAGTTTTTTTTTTTTTTTGGGCTTTTCTTTGGTTTTGTTCTGCTTTCTTTTGTGATTGTGCTTTTGGTTTTGATTTTTGTGATATTGGGTTTTGTTGTGTCTTAGTTTGTATATGTTTGTGTTGTATCTTGGTTTTGCAAGTTGCTTTTTGGCGCCTTAGTTCCCACAATGAGGACATTGTGGAGTTTTGGTGTGGGGGTGAGGTGCCCATTTTTCAAAAAATTTTGGAAACCAGTTAAAAAAAAAACTTTGCAAATCTTTGAAAATCCAAAAAGTTTTTGTTTTGTTTTTGGGGACGTTTTGTATTATTCTGATCAGCTTAAATTCCCTGTGCTTTGATTTTTAACTTGCATATGAACTGATGTGCATGTTAGGTCTCCAACCTCGGTGTGTCATTCTTAGCCCTAATTCAAACTCTATTTGTTCATTATCGCTGTGTAATTCAATCCCTATTTGTATCATCCTTATTGTCTTAAGGTCTTAATTTTCCATGACCAGCTCTCCCACTTGTTTTTGGCACAATTACTTTGGTTGTTATTGGAAAAAAAATGGAGAAAAAAAAAGAGGAAAAAAAATGCAACTAAAAAAATAATAAAAAAAGAAATGAAAAAAAGAAAATGAAAAAGAAAAAGAAATAAAAAGGAAAAAAGAATGAAATTTGGAATGACAAGTATCCCTTTGAGGCATGCGCTATTAGGCGTTACCCTTTGATGCACGTGCTACTGAGTGTAACCTTTTGAGGCAATACTGCCACTGGGAAAGCTTGCTTCCTATGTTAATAAACCAATAACGTAGTTTGTATCAATCAAGTGGCATTGAGTTTGATTTTGGTAAACCTGAGCCCTAGGATGATGATACACATGCACACAAGCACTGAGATGGATTCTAAGTCTTGATGTACAGTGGGGTGAAAAATTAGTACTTTGATGTCATTCATAGGGTAGAAAGTCTTGATGAGTACATTTTGTTTATATGCAGGCCAATATATTTGCTACATGGGTGATTTAGTTGATTAGAATGTGTATATATCTTTCCCCAGCTTTGTACATATTAATTTTTGAGGGAAAAAAAAGGATTTTCAAGTTATTGTTTATATTTTCTTTTGTAGATTTTGTGGGTATATCTTCTATAAACCCTCACAAGACCTTACTCATCCACTAGGGACAACCTAGGGGTTTAAAGGGTTTGTTGTACATGCCAAGTGAAACCGTGATTCCTATGAAAGTGAGTTAGGACTTTATTTTGGTTTTCTAAGATTTTTAGTTTTTGCTTTACTCAAGGACGAGCAAAACTTTGGTGTGGGGGTATTTGTTCGTACCAAAAATGTGTGATTTTTACAGTACCTTTCTGCCTAATTTATGCTTGGAATAATTATTATTTTTAGGTTTTTATTTGATTTCATTTTATTTTACAGATATTGAATAATTCGGGAATAATGCCAAGAAAAGGTGAAGCAATGCTACAAGATGAAGGATTGGGCCAAGTTGACTCGAACCCGGCCAGAAGTCTTTAGCCCATATCTTTTGTAGCCCGAAAGAAAAAGTAAAAATAGAAGCCGGTCACGCTTACTGCACGTGACCCAGCCCCCTAACCCCCATCCTCTTTAATCTTCTCTTTCTCTCTCCTCTCTTTCTTCTTCTCAGCGAGAGCTCGAGTAACCCCCCTCCCCGTTTGCTTCTTCATCTCCTCCTCAAACAACCACAACCCTTCATCTTCTCCACTCCACACAGCGTCGGTTTTTCTTTCTCCTCCTTCAGTGCATCATTCATGGTGCCTGTTACCCATCACCTCATGGCCATTTCGACGGACAAGCAAGGGGGCGTTTTTGGAAGCTTCAAAAGGAGGTAGAGCAGCAGAGAATCGAGGGGCGGGAGTAAGGGTTGATTTTCGTTTCCAGATTTCATTAGGTTTAGAATTTCAGTTTTAGGGTTTAGTTCAGTTTCGAATTTCTCTATTTTCTATTTGTAGATCTGATTTTGAGTTTCGTTTGCATTGGTTCGAATCCTTCAAATTTCTAGTTGGAGTTAGTTCACTTGAATCAAAATTGCTTTTTTGGGTCGAATTTCGTCTTTCTATTGTTCATTATCACGAATTATGTATCCCCTGTTATGCCCTGTTTGCTAATGCCCCTGTTTCCCCTCTCCCTTATTTTGAATTCTCCATCTTTGGGTTGTGCATAGTTCGAGTTCTCCTTTCCTGTTCGTTTAGCTGTTTCTAGCTGGTTTTGGAAGTTGGGTTGTTGGTTTGATTGGGAATTGCAGTTGAATTTGGCAAATCATGCTTTGAGTTCATTTGCTTTGTGTGTTCGTTTGCTCCGCTTGTTGGTTTGGCTTCGAATGCATAATTTCATGAACCAGTTACAACTAAGTGTTGGTGAGTTCAAGTCGTTTGCAATTTGGAGCCGCTTATTGTGGCTAGATTATGCTTTACAATGATAAAATTAAACTGTGCACGTCTATTATCTGAGGAATGATTTGACTTTGGACTTGGTTAGTTAGCGTTAGTTTTAAATTAGTTTAGCAATTTGGCAACCTAATTTTATAACCATCCTTAAGGACGATACCCGTATTTGTTGCGGAGATAAATCATACGCTTGCGGAAAATCACAACATTACACAACTTACGAATTAATCTTTTGGGAACAGAGCGATCTCTGCAATCGTCAACTCTATCTTGAACAATGCTTTTGACCATTTAGAATAAGAATAATAGCAACGAAAACACTCTTAAACTTCACATAAAATAGTCTGCTATTAAACTTGAGAACAAATCACCAGAAGCAACGAATCCATTAATCTCATCACCACAGCAATTCGGTACATGCTTCCTGTTCTACTGCAACATAACCCCATGCTGAGAATAACTGTCAAACTGGTGTCACCAAAAAAAAAAAAGGAGAGGAAACACTTAACCCCTATAGAAATAACTGCCCCATTTTCTAACAAAAACCAAAATTCTAATAAATAATTTTGGTTTTTTTCAGAATTATATTCGATGACATGGCATGCTAAGGTGGCGCTTACATGGATCCGGGAGCATAGACTCTCGGGCGTATATAATAATTTGCAGTGAAGGAAGCACAAAATTTAATGTAAGTAATTTTTGATGGCATCTCAAATACTGTATTAGCTGAAGTAATGACTATTTGAATACTTTATTAGCTGAAGTGATAACTATTTATTCTCTCTCAATCACCACAGTACGTAGACACTTTCAGCAGCAGAAGACATAGGGGATGTTTGGTAACAACAGTTGTTTGGAGAAAAATAGATATTTGGGAGGATTTTAGCTGTTTTAAACAAGTCAAACAGGTAAAGAGTGTTTGGTAAAGAGCTGGTTGCAATAACTGTTTTGCTCCAAAAATCTCTTTTTGAAAAAGCTATTCCCATTAGCCTTTTGAAAAGAGCTTTTTGTGGAAATGATCACATAATTGTCCATAAGATTGAAAAAATTACACATATCTCATTAAAAATTAATTCATAAATAAAGGCATAAATGAAATTTTACCAACATATTTTTAAGAGCCAGCTAATTTCTACCAAACACTTTTTTGAAAAATAGCTAATTCAAACATCTAATATAAATAACTAATTCAAACAGCTAATGACTAACAGTTAACACAAATAACTAACAACTAACAACTAACAACTATTTACCAAGTATTACCATATATAGGTTCATACCTCCAAACCTATTCAACAAAGTTCCCACATATAAATTCACGGCCAAGTCATGGAGCTTAGGCTTTTCTTGCGTGCCCATTTCATCTAGCTTCTCGAATTGTAAACCACACATAAAACACAACTGCATTACGTAAAAGCCGTCTAAGAGTAGGAAAAAGAGAAAAGATTGGTTTTATTCAGGCATCTCATTCAAAAATTAGAATTGGAAGAAATTATCCTTGCTGTTAACTTTTATATATGTTAGACTAATGTCGAGTCCCTTTTATATTAAATATTTGATATACTTATAATGGTTGTCATCATATGACAACCACCACAATTAAGTTAATCATATCCGTATGTGTGTCAAAATTTGATCTCCACCGTTCAACTTTTTAACCTTAAATAAATTAAAAACTATTCTTTGATTATCAGAAAAATATTTGTCAATATGAAGAAAAGTAATAAAGTAAAGTGTTGTTTCTCTTTTTCTATAATTAATCACTGTATGTACGGGGAAAAACTAATCATTAAAAAATAAAGGGAAAAAACAACTTCTCCTTTTAAACCTGTTGCGCAAACTCCTAAGGTTACGTTTGGTCTTTAGAAAATTTGACGGAAAAAAAAGTTGAAGGAAAAAAAATGTAAAGGAAAAAAGTAGGAAGAAAATGAGTTTTTTCCTTTTGTTTGAATTGAGGAAAAATATAAGAATTTGTATGAGAAATTTAAATCTTGATGAACTACTTGAATCATATTAATGTTATCTAAGCAATGTGAGGTTAGAGAAGGTACGGAATTTTCTTCAAACTTTCCTCACAATTTCATAAGGAAAATTTTATCACTTTATTTTAACAATTTTTCCATCTAACTTTCCTTCATTTTTTTTTTTTTTTGGGTGATTTTCTATCAATCAAACACAAGAAAAAAATAACTTTTTCAAATTATTTTCTTTTCATCAAATTTCTCAAGGTCCAAATGGAACCTAACTATGCTCCTCTATGGCTGCATTGTCACCGACCTTCTTCCATTTTTCTTGGCTAAACCCCCCCCCCCAATCGTCAATTGTGACCGGCCTCCTCTTCATGGTTTCAAGTGAATCGCTCAGTTTGACTTATGAAGGAAAATTCATAAAAAGAAATATTAAACTTCGATGCAAGCCTTGGCCCTAAAGATGATACAGGCCCCGGACTCACCAGTGCAGGAAGATCGAGGTCGACGTTTGTTTGTGGAAATACCAACATTGAAGAGAGCGAAGGGACTGAGAATAACAAACTAGTCATTGGCATCAAAAGTCGCCCAATGACAGGGATAGAGAGGTCAAGAGTTTGAAATTTCCAGTTCTCTTGCTCAAGAAAGATGTACAAGGGACTAAACCGAAGACGAGGAGAGTGCTCAGGGTTCTGGAGGACAACGATTCCAACAGTGTGAGTGCAAGCTGGCTCATCAATTCCATGGTCACCGGAGTCTATGGTTATGGTTTATTCAATACTGACTATGGGGTGGAGAATGATTTAATTTATGGTAGTTGTAGTGGTTGTAATATAATGACAATCATTATAAGTTTTTGCTCAATATTTATACACTAAGTTTCAAAGTCTTAGTATTTTCATTATTTGTTTTTAAGAAATGATAAGCAATCTAAGCTGAATGCCCATATATCATAGGATCAACACTTAGATGAGGAAGGCATGCAAGAAAAAGAAGAACAAGAGTCAGCAAAAATTCTCACATATTTTTAGTGGGATTTGAACCAACACTTTCTTCTTAGAAGGTGGTCTCCCGCTAAAACACTGCTTTGATGGTTGATATCTTCTTATTTGTTTGGTGACGAAACAGGTTTCTTTTTTTCTTTTTTTTTTTTAAGTGATTGTATATGCTTTGATAATCGAATTTACGCCAGATTTGAAAATTAAAAGTTGAAGCCTTTTGTGTTGACTTGACTTTAAATTTATGTACTTATAGTCTATGGACATTAAAATTTGAATTGTTTTAATTAATTATGAACTAGTATAGTTTCTCTAATGCAATACACATGATAGTTTTTGAGTTTTTGTTTATAATAAATATGCATACGAAATAATAAATCATCTAATCTTTCCTGCTATGTACAAAAAATTTCAATTTTTTTTAAAAAATTAATAGTTTTCAAACTTAAAGTACAATTGTTATATGGTACAACTTATAAGAAATTATTAAATTAAAATTTTATATGTATAAAACATATTGTAATTAAGTTAGTTGAATAATGTACACACATGTCATATATTAATGAATTTGTTGCATAGTTCCTTGTAAATTGTTAGATTTTTGGTCTAATAATTAAAAAACAACATAAAAGTATGACCCGCTTTTACAAGTCTTGAAAACATTCTCATATCACAATGAGTATAAGAATATGTGTAAGAAGAAAGATAATTTTATCACACAAAAATTATTAACATTGACTTAGACTCTTATATTAAAAGTAATTTGGCAAGTTTGGACATATCAGATTAGGAATATGTAATAAAGAAAAGATACCCTCACATCTAATTTCTAATATTGGCTTAGGCTACTGCATTCCAAAAATTAAATGTAATTTTGGTACCTTTTGATGATAATATGTTGCTGGTATTATGTTGTTTATATAGGATTTATAACTGTGATTTCACTATATCAAATATCTCTAATATTCCACATTTCATACTTTTATTTTTATTTCTTTAAAAAGATAGGATAAAAATTGATACATTTATTTTATTATAATTTAATGCATTAGTTTTGATAATATTGGTTATGTTAATAGTGACATAATATAATATAATGTGTTATTATAATGTTCACAATTAGAATCTTTAGGCATTGCTTTTGGTAATATTGGTAGAGGGAGTTTAATGTATGTAATGCATTATTATAATGTTTACAATATAATGCATACAGACATCATTTTAATTACGTGAATATATTCCGTAATCACATGTACCTAGAAGAGGGAAATCTCTCATCCTCTAAATTATGATGCACAATAAGTTAATATCATTGCCATATGCCCTCAATATGATTTGTATATCTATATAATGTTACGATCTTTATTGCAATGCATCCATGGACAACATAATTTTGCTTAGTATCATTCCTTCAGTAAATATCCTTATTATAAATTCATTACTTATATATGGTTCATTTACTTAGATAATATGATGCCATGATCTTTCTAATATAATGTATAATTTTTTTGATAAAAAATTATAATGCATGATTTTTGAGATAATGAATTATTAAACTATAATGAATCATCGTCTAACATCTGCTAACAATAAGGATGGAATTTTTTTAAAAGGTTAAATTATGAAAGAGTGATATGTGTCCCAAAAAAAATAGGCAGTTTTGTTTTGTTTTCCTATGCCTATATGATATCACGAAAACTTTTTGAGTTCTAATTGTAAGAAGAATATGTACAAGGTATAGTAAATTATATTCTTAATTAGTATGTTTTGTGAAAAAATTAATTGAACTTTTGTTTTAAAAAAAAAATTACAACAATCACTTTAACTAAAGTGCCAAACCCCACTTTCTAGATTATTTCTGAGTTAGAAAAGAAAAATTAATCTAAAATATTTTAAACTAACTGTGGATTTCCCCTTTTTAAAGTTAAAAGATATAATAGTTTTACATAATTCATGAATTATTCATAATGTAATAAATTATTTATAGCAAGATTGCGTGGATGTTGTAGTAGTAGTAGTAATAATAATAATAGCAGTAGTAGAAGTAGCAGTAGTAGCAATAGCAGCAATAGCAGCAGCAGCAGTAGTACTAGTAATAGCCATAGTAGTAGCTTTAGTAGTAGCAGTAGCAAAAGCTAAAGTAATTAACAACAATGGGAAAACAAAATTCCCTTTTTCTAATTACGTATTTATAGTAAATGGATCCATCACTATCATCATAACGTATCTAATATCTCTAATATTCCATATTTATAATAAATCTTTAATTGTTTATTATTTGAATAAAAAATAAAAATATTTGTGGCTTGGAGTTAGTTTTGAAATCAAGCTACAAAAAATCCAACCCTCTAAAAATTTGGCACATAATATATGCTATCCTTTGGGACATTTTGTCTAAATATACTAGTCTGCACCCATTCTTTGCGCAATGCATGTTTAAATGGATAGATTATAGATATATATGATGGAAACAATACACGAATAAACATTATTGACGTAATTAATGTTATAATTTATAATACATTATAGAATAACTCAATGAAAAACATAAGTAGATAGCAACTTCATGCATAGCCGTTGGGATTGACAATTAAAAAACCATATGATTGTGAAACGTTTGATGTAAGTACGATTGAGTTAGAGGATGGTGAATATGCTAAAAATCATGGTAAATGACATGATAATAAGTCAATTTATAATGCCAATTATGAAGAATCCACCTCTTGTTCTTGTGTCTACACAGAAAATAAGCTTTTACTAATAATTTGATTAACAATAATAGAATTGAAGTTTATATTTATACGTTGTCTACTTGGTGTACCTAACATTAGTGTTTTGTAAGTAATAAACCTCATCCTTTCAATTGACTGGTGCAATGAGTGTGATAGCAACTTCTACTTGACGATGGCATGGAGGCTCCATAATAAATACCCATAGTTAACCTATTTAATCATCTATAATTGTATAAAGCAATAGATGATCATATGGCAGTGGAAAATACTAACATAGATAGTAAATAATAAAGCATTAAATTGTGTAAAACATGATAAGAATTGAAAATTATAATACCTATGCTACATACACATCCACCTGGAAGTCGTCGTATGTAAAAGAATTCTAGCATCCTTGTGAAAAACAGTGAACTTTGTGCAACTTGTATTACCTTGTAAGAGAACTCTGAAGATTTATCAAAAATTTTTAAATAAAAAAGAATGGTTATACTAATGCAAACATGCAATTGGAAGAGTATAAGAAAGTATACAACAACAGATAATCAAGTATGCAAACTCTTTTTGAGTGAAATTTGGAGGTAGGCATGCGCAATATGGTACATTTGAACGAATTGAATATGTAAGTGTGGTCACTTTTTTTCCAATTAGTGCAAGCATCATAAAGCATCAGATAGATTTCAACAACATATGCAAAAAGTCAGAAATATCTCACCTGGATATAGTAAACTTTAAGGATTATGTGTTGTTGAATGGATATATGTAAGCATGAAGTTACATTTATAAAATGAATTTCCAGTTTGCATTTGGCGTAGGTTCGTATTCATCTAATATAATCCTTACAGCAGTGAATAACTTTTGTAGATCATACCAATGTAATGTTCTCTTATGCATGAAATCAAAATGTTCCATCACACCTTTAGTGTCAAAGTACCTAATACATGTAGGGGAAGTAACATGTGTGAGTTCAAGTGTATATAATTTACATAGAAAATGAAAATTGAAACTAATGTTATATGTTGTACATACCATCATTCAAAGTCTTATGTTGCTTTTTCTCGATTAATCAGCAATCTACTAACTGGTGAAGTACAAACCGATATTCCTAAAAGTATATTATAGGGGAGAAAACATATTACTGAAGTTACTATCATAATGTGCAAGGATACCTAGATAATCTTTAATGTGCACTCTATAAGTAAGAAGTATATTTTTAGCTATCAAATGTTGCTGAAGATAGGTGCCCTCAACTTTTGCAAAATTCCCTATAAAGTTAATCTCAAAGGGTGCGCCCTAAATATATGAATTATATGTACTAATATTAGACAATTAAAATGGTTTAATAAATAAGAAAAGCGATTAACTAATGAAAATACATACTGGATATTACAAAGTAATAATTCTCACCTTGTAGTGCCCCTATTTCTTGTCCTTTCTAAAGGGATATAGCAACTGTCATAGTAATGACATTTATATAATAAAAGGAGATGAAAATATTATAAATGCTTGAGAAGAAATACATGTAGAAGTATAGTCAGTAAACTTTACTATGTAAATTATATGTACCTATAATATTATCATGTGTTCGTAGATGCATGAGTCGATGTACAAAAAAAAGGTCGTAGCTACTATTAGGGAATATTAGCACAATCATTAATGACACCAAGAAGTCTTGTTCTCGGTATAAAAACCAACTTAAAATTAGACCTGATAGAATCTGACCTAACTTTAACCCACTCGAAAATTTAGGACTTTGAACAAGATTTTTTAACCCAAAACCTGAAAAAACCTGAACTCGAGAAACCCGAAAAATTTCGGGTTCGGTCGAGTCGGATTCAGGTTGACCCGACGGGTCAGACCCCTTAAATTCTTTATGTTTTGATTTTTTCTCATATTTAATATGTGTGTCCCGTGACTGAGAAGCTCTGTGAGAATCCTAGTTGCTTCATCGCTTCTGCTGCTCTGTCTCTCTCCCTCTCTCTCACTCTCACTCACTCTCTCTTTAGACTCTTCAACGTTCAATGAGATCTCGATCTTAGATGCCTAACTGAGATTTTGATCCCTTCAAGTCTTTAAACTTCCAATCTCTTCTTCTTTTTTGTCCTGCTGCACTCGAATTCTTCCGATCTCCTTTCATGATGTCACGTCGAGCTAGCACAGGTGGGTCTCGTGGTCATGGAAGAAATGCCTCAGGTTTTAATAGTCCATCTCTATCCCCTTTAGGCCGCAATACAGCTCGTGCTCCCATCTACCCATCGGGTTTCTCTCCTCTTTGCTGTTGATGAAGTTAGCATGCTCTTGTTTTTGCCTTAGTCGTCAATACACTCTGTTTAATTAATCCAGTCCTTATCTTTCATGAGCAGTTGGAAAGAAGATTTTCTGTTTAATTAATCCAACGTGTTTTAATTGTTGGGCATTGGGTATGTTAATGGCGTCATGTTATATTATGTGGATTTGCAACATTAGTTTCTCAGAAATTGGATATTTCACCAGTTTGCTTTGAAAATGCTCAAGTCGTCTAATTTGGTTATATTTCATTTTCTCGCAATGACGTATTCAATTGGCTTATATACCAATGATGTAAGCCGTATTTAAAGGGGAGCACAAGTATTAATTTAGTTGGTGTGAGATTAACATTATACTAATTAACCTTTAATATGCATTTAACAAGCGACACTCACAAGAATATTAGAATTTAAGGGTTGTTAATTTGTTTAAGCTTCAAACTTCTAACTTAGGATTTTGATTTGAGTTTGAGTAGGCTGTTATTTGTTATTTGTAATTATGCTAATCTATTAGAATCAATCTTAATGAAAGTAATAGGAAGTTGGGTTGTTCTTCCCATTTTCAGTATGATGATGATATCTACCGGTTTGCCCGCTTTTTTCTGGAGATATTAAGAATAAAATCCCATACCTTAAACACCATATTTTGATATCAACATGTTTTGATATTAATCATTTTTGCACTAAGTTATTATTGAAAGTTTTATAGGGAGTTCCATCCCTTCGATGCTAATTACAATTGAAGTAGATGATGATTCTCCTTCAACCAAAAAATGACAATTGGCCTCTACTGTGTGGAAGCATTACAACATAAAAGAAGGCAAGCACTTCTCCGATGGCAAAGCTCGTGCTTATTGCAAGTATGGAGGACCCGTCAATGTATATTCTAGCAATGGAACGTCCAACTTTAGACGTCATACTGAAAGTTGTAATGCTCATTCAAGTATTGATGTGGGTCAAATGATGATAGCTAAAGATGGAAAATTAGCTATAAAGTTTAATTGATTTGAGTATAAAGAATTGGTTGCATAAGCCATAATTAGATATGGGTACACTTATACATTTGCCGAGCATGAGGGAACCTAAACAATTCATATTTATTTGAATGAGGATTGTGTTCCGATATCTAGGAATACGGCTAAAAGTCATTGTTTGAAGATCCACAAATGTGAAAAGCAAAGGCTTATCGAAATTGAGCCTACTCACAAGTAGGGTTTGTGTGACTTCTGACTCGTGGACTTATTGTGTGGGTCATGGTTTTCCCTCCATAACGGCTCATTACATTGATGCTAATTGAATTTGCATACTAAGATTCTAAATTTTATTCACATGCCCCCTCCTTATAATGCAAATGCCTGGCATGACAAAATCTATGATCTTTTAAAGGAGTGGAAAATCCATAAGAAAATCTTCACAATCACACTGGATAATGCTAGAGCAAATGATAATATGCAAGACATGTTGTTGCGTGATACTCTTAATGTGCATGCTCGATTGCCTTGTGGTGGTGAGTTTTTTTCATGTTCAATGTGGAGCACATGTATTAAATTTGATTGCCTAAGAAGGCTTGAAATTGATTGATGTGGGGATAAGTAAGGTGAAGGATTTAGTGAAATATGCAACCGGTTAATTGCTTTGGGTATTGGAATTGATTGTGCTAGGGTCTATGGTTGGAAAGTCCAACTATGTGGAACTCCACATATAAGATGCTAGAGAGAGCATTGCCTTATGGAGCTGCCTTTGCAAGTATGCGGTGGATGGAGAGGTCTACTTCTAGCTTTCCTGATCTTCCCACTAAAGAAGAGTGGTCTAGAATTGAGAAAATTTATGATCTTCTTCAACCACTTGGTGAGATAACGACTATCATATTCGGTAGAAAGTATCCTACGGCAAACTTGTACCCCAAAAATGCGCGAAAGATTAAAAGCCTCTTAGCATCATGGACTTCTTGTGAGGATGTTGTTCTTAAGAGTATGACAACAAAGATGAGGGAAAAATTTAAGGACTATTGGGAAAATTATAGTACAATTCTCGTCTTCACTACCATTTTGGATCATCGATACAAGTTTCAATTTATCATGTATTGTTTTCAAACAATTGATACTAAAACTTCTAAATTGAAATCCAAGATCGTAAAAGATTAGTTGTACAAGCTCTTCAGGGAGTATGTAAAAGAAAAACCATGAGCAAATGAGAGTGGTGCAAGGAGAGGAAAGGATGACCTTGCGGTAAGTGCCATAACTTGATTTTTATTATGTACTTGTTCATTATAAGAGAAATTATCTCATTTATTTATGCCTGAGAATATATTTTCATCTTGTGCAGGGATTTGCAAATTTTGATAATGTTGGAGTATCCAATTGTAGAACTTCAGAATTAGATCATACCATCGACTTAGACATTTTAAGTTGGTGGAAAATGAACAAAAATCGATTTCCTTCTTTGTGTAACATGGCAAGAGACATCTTGAGTATCCCTATTACTACGGTGTCTTCTGAGTCATGCTTTAGTATGGGAGGTAGAATTATAACTAAGTGGAGAGCTTCTCTCAAACTCAAGAATGCGGAAGCATTGGTTACCACTCGTGGTTGGTTGTTTGGATATAAGATCATTGGGGTAAGTTCTACAAATATAAATATTTTTCTTTTTGTATTTTATATACATACTATGTCTTATAATAAAGATATTAATTTCACTTGTAAATATTTGGTGATGCGGATGAGGATGATCAAGAGCTCAATGGTATATGTGCTCAATTTTCTAAGGTTGCTTTGAATGTTGATGAGGAAGAAGGAGAAGATGATGAGGAAGAAGAAGAGGTGGACTTGGAATCGGGAGACCAAACAGAATTTGGTGATTCTAACATTAATTAGTTTATTAATGTTAGGTGTTTGATATTGAACTATGCTTTGGGTGTCTTTGTTATGACTTGGTTGTTTTATGACTTGGTTGTTT
Source organism: Carnegiea gigantea (assembly GCA_029747015.1). Taxonomy (NCBI): domain Eukaryota; kingdom Viridiplantae; phylum Streptophyta; class Magnoliopsida; order Caryophyllales; family Cactaceae; genus Carnegiea; species Carnegiea gigantea. The sequence goes on from JAKOGI010000219.1 coordinate 257,253, forward strand.
ATGACCTAAGACTTTGTGTTTGTGACTTGTCAGAATGGTGACTTGGTCACTATTCTATCATCCAGTGATTTTGGTATAACAATTTAGTGTATGGTTAATTATGTATTTGCTTCATCATGAATCGTGACCTTGATCATGTTCAAAGAATGAAAAGTAGCTTCTTTGTAATTTATTTAATGTCTGTAATAGGTATTTCATATTCCATATAAGGAGTAAGGAGCAAGTACATTTCAACAATATAGTTAATTCTAAATTTCTAGACTCATGAATGAATAAGTACTTGTTTTTCTTTCTTCATTTTTATCAATTTTAAGTCTAGATATATGCATTCATTTGTCGTGACGAAATATCAAATATTTATTTGATATGCATTCAAGTAACTTGAGCTTGTATAGCCAATATTAGTCACCCAAAAATAGTAAAAAAGATGGCGATCATAACCAGTTAGGTTTACTCAAAACTCGCAAATTCGAAGTACACCAGACCTGTATTCTACCCGAACCCGAAATACACCCGACCCGTATTTAACTGAAACTGAAACTGAAATACACCTGACTCGTATTCTGCCTGCCTGCCTGAATGGACAGGTCTACTTAGAATTGTTATTAACCACATTTCTTTCCCCATCTATCGCAGCATCAACTAAGAACCCAAAGACGTGGTAAACTTTACCAGCATTGAGTATAGATCTCCATCAAGTAATATCAGCATTGCCTTGTATGCTCTCGAATATCTCTTCACACTATAAAATAATCAAGCGTATTAATAAGCAATGTACATGTACATGTTGTGAAAATTTTAAGCAACTTCCATAGACCAATACCTAAAAGACCATGAATATTACTTTCCACAATGTGCATTACTCATGTCCTCGAACAGTCATTGATGGCATGGGCCAAACAATTAGTGTTGCGGATCTATTGTAAGGGTTTATAGGGCATATAAGTATGTACTAAACCTGACATGTTTGTAATTATAAACAAATAAAATAAAAATTAGGATGATCATAATGTGGAGAACACATTGTAATTGTGAGGGAAATAATATTAATGTAAATAACACCATTATTATATGACTGGAAAGCGATTAACCAAACATATGTCATTAAAATTTCTCAGTAGACAATATTTTGAGTCATAGTGGTGAGGCACATCCCTTTTGTTACAAATTAAGAACTTTAGCCTTGCAAGAGAGGTGATACGAGAGATTGCGACATATTGATATAGTTCACTGGGGAATGAAGATAAACTCCCACATATTGTATTATATGACCTTGACTTTTATTAATTGTAATTGCAAAACCCAATTTCAGAGAGAATTGCCTATTCTTTAAGGCAAATAGTAAGTCCTTAGCTAAACGACTTAAGTCAGCTTGTGGGATAGTTACTACTTGCCTAACATTTCTTTCAATTAAGATTTTTGCTTGGAAACCTTACTATCAAGCCTTTCAATGATGAAGTGGGTGTCATTGCATAAACCAATTGATGGGTCCAGATTTCTTAATAGAACAATAGGAGCACCAACTTTCAACTGAATTTCATGACTTGGGAAGCATAAAAAGGTCACACTATGAGCTCCTCTGATAGATTAACATCATCAATAATGGAATCAATATTATTTGGTAGGAATGTGTTAGAACTCAGGTATGTATAGCTGCTGTCGTGAAGCATTGCTAGAATTTTAGAATTTAATTCTTCAATATTAGTATTTAGGGGTGATAGTACAATAGCCTTGGAAGTATGACTTGTCTTTTTGTCTTTCCAATAAACCTTGATACACAAATTCGATCAAGTTGGTGAGGCCATTGTTGTCATTCTTAATGAGAAATTCTTCAGGAATCACTATCCAGTTTAGCTCACTATCGCCTAATGACTATCCTTGCACAGAACCATTACTAACATTTGAAGTAACAGTCAGAGTCCATTCTACAAAACTCTACAACTGCTCATGTTGATGATTACTTAAATTTGAATGCATGAGTTGCATGTTGGTTCTAAGATGTTGATATTGCAATAAGACCAAAATGTTGCCCTTGACATTAAAGATGTAACGATATTTGTTCCACTTTCCTTCATAACAATAGGAAGCACTTACCTAAAATCACCTTCGAAAAAGACCATTTTCCCCGTAAATATTTGGTTTCCATTGCAAAGATCTTGTAAAGAGCGATCAACTACTTCTAATGTGTAGCAACGAGTCATGGGAGCATCGTCCCATATGATAAGTAATGTTTTCATAATTACCTGTGCTAATTAGGTTTGGAAATTGAGGATGTAGATGTTTCATATACAGCCATTGGTATCTTAAACATCCAATGAGCTATTTTTCTAAAAGGTAATAATAGTGCATCTATTCCAGAAGATGCTATAGATAGCACAGTCAATCCATTTGCCCTAAAATGTGTTATGGTAGTTTTCCAAAGATATGTTTTCCCAATTCCTCCACTACTATAAATAAAGAAGCAACCTCCTTCTCCATGTTCATCTGAGTGAATAACTGATTGAAAAACTCACATTTGACCTAAATTCAATGTTTGAAGCAACATGTTAAGGTTGTGTCTCTCTTGTTCTTGATCATAATCAAGTTGTTCTCAGATAAGTTTGTTACTAAGTTGCTGCACTAGATTAGGTAAAGGCAAAGGAATTAGGAGAGTAGTCCCTTGATGATCTACCATTCCTATTCAAAATCATCTCAATTTCATAAAGTCCAAGGTTCTATCATTGTTTCACACCAATCTATAAATCATGGTCTCTAAGATCTCTTTGCTTTCGCCTTTGTAAATCATTAATAAGGTCTTCTTAATGTTGTTCCCACAACCGAGAGGGGTCTGACACTTATGAGAATGTAAGCATTGAACAGAACATACAACAAAGCTCAGCCCTTGTTGCCTATAGTATTACTTTTGTGAGTGGCTTATGCCACTTAATATCAAGTAAGCCTCATTAAAAGTTGAATATAAGATTCCATTAACGGTTCTTAAATCTTCATATGATATAGCTCCCTAAACAATATTCAACAACATTCATAGATAGTATCTCTCTCCTATGTTTGGGTGACCATATGGTAGTCGGCCGATGTGTACCCTCTGTGCTTCTTCTTTCACAGCCCTATGAAGTTGATCATGATCATTGAATACAACACATTATTGTCCTGGCAAGTAGTATTGTAATAACTCAATGAACGGATAACGTTGCATGATCTTGAATTCAAATATTGTCCAAACAGCATCTACTGGTGACATATAATGACAATCTAAGTATTGTTTAATCTAGTTGGCATCTTCACAATAAGGAGAGGAATTCTATGTTTAGAATTTTGGACTTTATCTTCATTGACTAAGGTTGCTCAGTTAGCTAGCTTATGAATGTACTTGTGAAGGTACATAATGACTTTCTTTTGTGCTCACCTCTCAACATTAATATGTGCATCATATTTGACACACAGATCATAGTTATATGATACTACCCATGTTTTGTCTGTTCTCTTACCATGGATAGTTGCACTTCTACCATCCTCCGAAAGTCTATGTTTGACAAAAACCATTCTCTTCAACAATAGTTTCATTACAAAATCTCTTATGGTAATGCTCTGTGTGACTAAAACGAGGGGTCAATATCTTCATTAGGGAGCTTCGCGCATATAGTACGGTCTATATCTTCTGTACATGTAATAGTCCGACCTAAATCATGTTTATTTATTTAATTAAGCCATGTTATTAATTTTTCATATTTATTTATCTCATTTAATCATTCCGATTGGGAGAATTCATTTTGGGCCCGACTTTGTAATTCGAGTTTCATTTACGTAATAATTTTGGGTAAATCCATATTAGACCCCGGTATATCTGATTAGGTGATAAATTATTTCTCATAATGTCACAAAAATGTAATTTTTAACCATGCAAAAATTTGGGCCCAAATTCATTAAGTTTGGCCCAATTCATTTAGCTCCAAATTGCGGTCCGATTTGTTTCGGTCTCAAATTGTGGTCCGAAAATTTTGTTGTAATTAAATTAAGTTGATTACCATCATTTGTACTTAATTTCAGTTAGTAAAAAGATATTTTGGAGGCTTAAATATCAACCAAGGAACCAAGATAAAATCAAACTCATTTTCAACCAAGTAAAAATCCTAGTCTTCTTCTTTTTCTCTCCTTCACACCTCCACAACAGCCCCCCTTGCTGAAGTTGCTACTGTTTCAGGCCTGTTGCTGCCACTCCAGCCACCAGCAGGCCACCCTTGTTGCCAGGCACCACCCACACCTCCTCCAACATCAAATACCACCTCCCACTGCCCCTTCCTCTCTAAATCCAAGCATAAAGTAAGGTAAAACCTAATATGATCTTATTGTATTTTTGGTTTTTATGATTGTTCTAGTTAAGATTTATGCTCTTGTGATCAAAATAAATGTTATTATGCAAATTTTATTGTTTTTGGGGATGTTGGACACGGTGGAGTTGAGTTTGAGCTTGATCAAGCAGGTATGAATCAAGAGAGTTTGGATTTGTGTTTATTTGTTTAATTATTGTGATCTAATATGCAAAAGAAGTTTAAAGATGGTTGGTCATCTTATTTTACTCATTCAGGGTGATTTAGATGGAAATTTGTGTGTGGCATAATCTAGAGTTTTATGGCCATGCATGATTTAGGCCCTGCTCTTTTCAGTGGAAAATGATGGGTGTGAGATGCGTGAGTGTGGGAATGGGGGGAAAGGAGTGGGTGAGAGTTGGTAAGAGTGGTATTTTTTTTGTAAGTGTGGGAAATGGGGGGAAAGAGTGGGTGAGAGTGGGCAGGAGTTGAAAGGAGTTGAAAGAAGTTGGGGAGTTGAATGAAGGAGTGTGGGAAAGGGGGAAAGGAGTGGGTGAGAGTGGGAAAGAGTAGTATTTTTGTTTAAGTGTGGGAAAGAGTGGGAAGGGGGGAAGGAGTGAGTGGGTGTGGAAAGGAGTGGGTTGGGTTCATTAAACTACGAAAGGAACAGGGCCTTAGTTAATCTTTGGCATCAAGTGAGTTTATTTGAGTTCATTGAGGTGGAATTTGGGGTTTGGATGTATTATAGACTTGGCAAATGATGTTATTGAGTTTTTATCAAAATGGATGGGATTTGGAAATTCCAAGAAATAATTAGAGGAGGTTGCTTTATTTGTTTCGGCAAATAGGTGAGGTTATGGAAGCAGTCTAAGTGTTTTTGTGATAAGAATGATTGTAAAACATGTAAAGATGATCATGTAGTGATTTTGAGTAATATGGCTTTGTAAGGTAATGAAAAGGAACAAGGCTTTGTTAAATGGTTTTAAGGGTGATTTTAGAGGGAGATTATGTGCAGAAGAGGGTGAAAACAAGAACATTAGGGCTGTGAATAGATCCGAAATAGGGGTCTCTTTCAGATTAAGCTGATGTTGTTTGGCCCATTGAAAAATTGTGATTTTTAATGGATAGATAAATCATTATGTTATCTTTCAAATTCCTTTTGAATCACTTTATTCCGAATTGTTCGTGCCAAAAATATATTATTTTTACGATACTTTTATACCTGATTTATACTCGTTATAATTGGTATTTTTAGGTTTTAGATTTATTTTATTTTATTTTGTAGGTGTTGAATAAATTTAGGGAAGCTTTGTGAAAAAGGCAAAAAAATACACAAAAATAAAAATAAAACCTAAGTAATCTACCCATGCCCCCACGTGCTGTGCGTGTGACCTCTTAACCCCCCTTTTAACTCTCACTTTCTCTCTCCTCACCCCCAAAACCCAGACCCCCGAAACCTCCATCTTCATCATCGCCATCTCCAGCTCATTTCGCTCTTCGATCCCATCGATCTTTCCCTCTTGGTTGGACTCCAACCACCAACTCATTCTCCAGCCTCTCCAACAAAATGCCAGCGCATGACCACTATCTCGATCCATCTCCACCATCCACGTTTGGGCCAGATTGACGGCTAAGAATCGATCGAGTTTGAGCATAAAAGGAGGCTATGGTGCATTTACGTTATAATTAGGTTTTAATTTAGGATTAGTTTTAAGTTTTTAGATTTTAATTTATGGGTTTATGTTTGTTTTAATTAGAACATTAGGAATTTAGGGTTTGTTTTTTGTTTGGATTTCAAATAATTGATCCATTTCTAGCTTGTAATCTTCCCTAATTAAGCTTTGTTTTGTCAATTTGGAGTATGCTTCGATGAATTTTGGATTGTAATTAAACTAATTTCTGGGTTTCGTGTGATATAATTCTCAAACTTCACCGCCCTTGTTTATTTCGGATTTCAGCTTTGAATTTGAGTGGAATTTGTGATTATGAGTTGTTTTAAGCTGTGATGAATGATTTGGCTTGCTAGTGGCAATTTTAGCCAGTGAGTAATTTTCAAATTCTCCCCCCTCCCCTGATCTTCGTTCTGGTCGGAGCATCAGCAGTGGCGCTTCCACCATCGTTGGTAAGCTTTGAAACTCAGTTCTGAGGTGTTGAATATGTTGGCAGCTGAGCCAAGATGATTTTCAGTAGTTTTCCCTGAACTTCCATGTTGCTCTATTTTGGCTCAAGCTTAGGTTTGATTCTGCAATTTTTTTCTCAATTTTTTGCTTTCATTTTATTCATGTAATCCATTCCCCAAACCCTGCTGTTCTCCTAAATTGAACTGGCTTCATTTGTTCTGTTCGAATCTAGGATATGCATCTGTCTTATAGCCTCCGTTTGCTTGGCATCTGCAATTTTGTTAAGGCTAATGACTTTTAGTTTCATTTGCAATCTTTGATAGTATTAGTTTACTTATGATAGATTATGGACTATATTTGGTCCTTGGAATCTGATGGTCTTAATTGCGTTTAGTATTAGATTACTTCAATGTGGTTGGGTTTGGTTTTGCTATATTTAGAACCTATTAGAGTTAGCGAATAATTAGGGATTATTTAGGATTTTATTCGCTTTGTTTGTTCATTGTTTAATTCACTTAGAATGATGCTAGTTTAGTTTCATGCTAAATGACCTCAATCTCATCCTCGCCCATATGGAGACGACCCTCAAGTACTACAGTAAAAGTTGTATGCTTGCAGCACTCTGTTTGACACTAAAATTTATCGTACAGTGATCTTAGAGGGAGATTATGTGCAGAAGAGGCTGAAAGCAAGAACATTAGGGTTGTGAATAGATCCAAAATATAGGTCTTTTTGAGATTAAACTAATATTGTTTAGCCCTTTGAAAAATTGTGATTTTTGGTAGATAGATAGATCATTATGTTATCTTCCAAATTCCTTTCGAATCACTTCATTCTGAATTGTGTAAAAAAAGTTATCACCGCTTTGCTAAGACTGCGCAGGACAGACCCGAGCTATGCACAGTTATATTTCAACTCAATTTTAGGGGTTGTGTTGTGGTAATTTTGGTTTATAGTGTTAATCAAAGTGTTATAGGACTTCCTAAGCTTTTCATATTGGGGTTTTACAGCTCAATTGGAGGTTGGGGGTGAAAGATATGGATTTTTCTAAAGTAGACCTTCAAATGATAATAGTAGGGAAGAAAAGAAATCGTGACATTTGAAAATATTATCAAGCGTTTCTATATAATTATGGATATTGCAAAGACATTACAAAGTTTAATGGGTTCAACAAGTTTAATTATGTATAGAAGCTTACTTGGGTTGGAAAACCGAGTTCAATGGGTATAAGAATGAAATTTAAGCACTGAGGAGGTTAATGACACAAGATCAGGGTTTATCGGGCCAAGCCAAGGTTATATGAGCCTTGATGAACTCCACAACGTCCCTCTTGGAATTAAATCTTTCATTATTCATTTCAAAAACATCGATAACCCATATTCCGTTTATATCCATTAAAGTCCTTTTACTACAACTCAATTATCTAATTTTGGTCTATTTTGCTTTAATTTGTTTTACTTCGAGTTCAATGACCCTAACTTATTTATTTTTCAAAATCATCTTAGTATAGCTTATTTTATGTTGAATTGTTTGAATTGTTGATTCTCTTTTTATTAATCAATTTTCATAAAGTTACAAATTATGAGAGTGAAAGTTGTTTACTAACTACATTTACCTATAACTACATTTCTTATGCAGAAATGGGGCCTAGTCTATCGTTTCTCATTTTGCATAAGTATTGCCAAGTGAGATTGCATTTTAAAGACTTCATGTACGTTTATTGCCTATATCTTTAGAAATTAGTACGTATTTATCAAAATTATAATGTTTTGGTAAGCATGTCGATGAATTAGTTTAATCAGTGATTTATCACATAATTAGTGACCACATCAATTATCAGTTATAGGGCATTGCCCTTCAGTTACCTACGCGGCTTCAGGCCAGGTCCTCCGATCAATTTGGTAGGTGTACACCTATCCATAGATCATAACAATATCAAGGGGGTTCACTATCAGATAATAACTAACAATTACAGTTTATATTCATCTCATTCACTGTTTTAACTTAAAATGAATTATAAAGCGGGTGCCCAACTAATTCATGTAGAGAACTTTTAAGAATACAGGAATGCATGTACTGAGCTTCGACTCACTGTTTAAAATATTTTTCATGTTTTATTTTAGGCAAGTGCTCAGTGAATCGCCCTCATGCTAGCAAACCAGTTAAAGAAAATAAGTTGAGCAATGAAATCTGGATGGATCAACAGTGACATAGTGCATGCATGTTTTAAAGTTGTGTTTTAAATCTTCAGTGGATGGAGGTGTAAATTATATGGTGATTTGTTTTATTATGGTGTATAAACCTTATCTTGTTTAACAGTTGGCTGTATATGGTTTGATCATGTATGAATACGTGTGGTTGAAGCTATGCCTAACTATGTTATTTTTAGTATACATACTTCAAGCCTTGTTCTTTTTAGACGGTAATAACGCCCCGATCATTGGTTTTATTAGTTGTAATTAAGGGAATCAGAATAGTATTGCAAATAGTGAAACATGCTTAATTAGGAGGGCGTTAGAGTACACGTGGGTTTTCCTCACTTGCACGGGTTAAAAGTATATAGGCATGTGGTAATCCACATTTCTGAAATTCAATAACATGTATATCTATAGATGGAATAGAGGAGTAAAGGTCATAGGGATTAGAATAAATGACCATGAATAAAGTAAGACCGAGCCTCCATAATCTGCTGCACAGATGATATAGTTAAAGGGCAATAATACCTCCAATGACTTTACCAAAAAGATGTCTCTCTTTGAAGTCTCATTTTAGCTCTTTTATCCTTAAGCAAAATACTCGAGCAACAATATCTGGTCGTTAATTCACATATTGGAATGGATGTTGTGTCAAAGCTTCCTGAATTTTTACCCAATTAGGATTGTTGGTCAATGTGACTAAAAAATAGTCTAAATAGCCCATTTGATTGCAGATGGCAATTGCATCCAAATAGTGTTGTCTCATATAACATGACCGTCTTGTGAGTGATGTAGGTAATATTACAAGCCGCTGTATAATTATGCTCATAGTGTACTTTGGTTATTTTTTGTATATAATAACCTCCATGCCTCATAACAATGACCAACAAATTGAAGGAACAATCCAACGCTTCGAAGCAGAATGTTTCCTTCATTAGGCCTATATTGTATGAGAAATGCATAAAAGTTCTCCTACTGTCACCATTGCTCAATTAGTGCTTGATCCCCCCACTCATAGAATATAAACTGTCCAACCATCCGTTCCATGTGAAAATTGGAGTGGATATTGAAGAGGTATATACGATAGTTGAGTTCCATATACTCATTGCAAATTTTGACTATTTCGTGAACAATAATATCTCGATGCTCTTCACCTCCAATATTACCCCAAACTATAAGAACTGCAATATTGTCTGTAGTGGGCAATGCTTATTGTCTTTCAAGGTATGATTTAATAATAGGAATGCTTAAATTAATTACATTATCAGCCTCGAGGATATCACGTGCATTGCAAAAAACTTCACATAAGGGTTCACAACATCAAGCACATGTTATAATGTCTATAATGTTTCTCATCAACTCTACGTACACTTTGTTGACTATTCAAAACCCTGCATCGATTGCTCACTTCATCATGTGTGCCACAAATACGAAGTTGAGCAAATTTGGATCCCTGTCCTTGTATAGGAAGTAATGAACCAATTTGATGGTAATTTTTGTCAATTTGGCTGAAGGAGTAAAGATCATGCCCATCTATTACAGAGTGATTGATAGCTCCACCCATTATTATGAATGATAACATAGAGTTATATGCCCTTATATTATCGAGAAAATTGGGTTGATTCAACAATGTGCTTAGCAGCGGAGGAAGCGGCGTTAATGCTAGTAACATAACATGCCCACTTTGACAAATTGAAATTGGGACACGCTGTCTCTTGTGAGTCTCTCATCCAATCACATCGTTGCTCAATAGTGGCCATAAGAAACCAAAGTTCCCATGAAATTTTAATAGTTTAAGAACCTTCTTGCAGGTGGAGTGCTAAGTGCAATTGCTAATTGAATCTCTTTAGATTATGATTGATCGTGCTCCCATTCTGCAATGAACTACAATTGTGTCTTATCTGGATTATGTAGGCTAAATAGCCTCCATCTTGTGTTTTGCTGAGCAAGTCTACCTTGAAGCCTATTTACCTGTGCTCTGAGCACTTGTGGTTGGAGTTTCCATTAGTATTTTTGAAAAATTATGTCTACTATTAGTTAGAATTTCATCAGTTTGTCGCTCAGTGAAGCGAACTTAATCGCATATAGAGAGTATCTATTAATGGCTTTTTTTTTTTTTTAGCAATATAAAAGCGTACGTTTGTGAAGGAATCTTAGGAAATGTGACAAATTTAATATTATGAAGGTTTTTTTTTTTTTTGGGCTTCGTAATATAGCTAGCTGTTTGTGAAAAATGTGACTCACACATTATGATTACGTATAGAAGTTTCTCGATTTCACTCTCTTTTTTTTGGGGGGGGGCTTCAACTGGCGAAAACCATTAACAGCTTTTTATTCTTAAAAAAGACATATATGGATTAAAAAAAAAAAATCATTATTAACACTAGTTTAAAGTGAATAGATCTGATATAAGGAAGGGAATTCTTCTGGATGTGTAATATTGGTAGAGTGTAGAGACATAAACAATTTTTCAATCGTATGAAGTATAATGATTACTAATTTTATGTCTATATATTTTATGCTGTATAGATTATGATAATATTTGTAACAACTAATGTACAACTGGGTCATTTCATTTTGAGCATTAGAGTAATTTTTTGTTTATTTGTGGATTTATTTATAAAATATGAAAGTGTAATTTTCATATAATAAATTATGGTGTAATTATTACAGTTCAAACAGAGAAAATAAAGAAAGAAACATGGTCTTCCCTATGAAATTGCCGAGTATAAATCTGTCACATAATATTGTAAGTGGGTTTATAAATATTGTGAAATAGTGTTAGGACTCAACTCAAACATTTGACACCAACTTACACAGATAAATTGAATGCAAATTGAATCTGGTACAGGTCATTGTTTTTTTGTAAACATGTCTGAGAAATAAATTGTCTCAAATCGAGTCGCTAGTCAGGCAATTTTCACTAAAGAAAAACTTGAATTGGGATGAACTCACAAAGTATACGTTTCTAACAAAATGATATATTAAGCCAAAAAATAATATGAAACGTAATATTTGACACGAACTTGAAAATTTGGCCTTCATTTTTGAGAAAAACAAAATTATGCAAGCATGTCACGAACTTATTGATTTGTTTGATTCGTAAATTTTACACTGGGTTTAACTTTTACTTTTCGAATTATGGAAATTTGAAAAGTGGGCTATTGTGATTTGAAAACCCTAAATTTTATTCTTTATTAAAAATTAGAGCTTTTCACTGTATTATTTTTTAAAGTATCATTGAATTTTGGGATGAACAATTTCCTTTTTCAATTGCACAAGGAATTTGTTGGATTGAAGTATATTTAATATTCATAATTTCTCAGTTACTTGCCATTTTTATTCTTTTATTTTGATTTTCAAGTTCAATTGTGAAGTAGGGTTTTTTTTCTATTTCAAAATGGAAATTTGATGACAAATGTGTATTAGATGGATAAAATATGGGGCAAGGTTGTTAGAGTCTGGATTCTAGTTAGAATCAATTGGAGGATCCTAGAATCAGAACCGCAGAATCGGATCGAAGATCATAAGATTCTAGTATTTATTTGGAATAGTGAAAATTATTTTTACAAGAACAAAATTCTTATTAAACACCCAAAAGGTTGTAGAAATTCGATTGACCTTTATTTTGTAAAAATTTTTGATAGAAAAACAAATACCGTTGGAACGATTCATGACTGTAATTAAATATGACCATTTTATGAAATTTATTTAGGATCGTGGATCAGATCGTAGCATCGTAGAATTGTATTATGATTCCACTATGCATTTTTTGAGCTAAATTAGGGTCGTAAGATCCTTATGAATTTAAGATTCGAATAGGAGTTGAATCGATGAAAGGGTCTTTCGATTGTAGAATCGTAAGATTGTAAGATTCTAATCGTAAGTTTAATAACTATGCTATAAGGTAATTGTACTTCATCTGTTTTGACAGATAATTCGTTATTCATTGGCATTTTTCCATCTTAACCAAGGGTAAACATAATTTTCCTATCTAATTTTGGTTGTAATTCATGTGTGGAAAAAATGAGTGGGTCATCTCCTAAGATGGATGTAAGTTCCGTTTTTAATATCTCCATCCTTTTATAACCTACAGTATGTTTGCTGACAAATATGTTCAAAATAGTACCGAAGAAATTATCAGAGGATACGTGCAGAATATTCCTACAAGAAAATATTACAACAAAGGAATAGAAAATTAAAAATGATATGCCAACATAATGAACATATTACTATGACAGACTAACGTCAATAAATATGAATGTAAAGGGCATATATGCAGAAAATAGCTGCAAATGAAGAATAGGCAAGAAAATTATTAGCTTCGTTTAATGTAAATTTTGAGTAAATTATGGATTGGGAATATATAATAAACATGATTATAAATAAGAGATCGATAAGCTAGTGCTCATGAAAGGAAAATTAGAAACGGTCAGCATTTTGTAACTTATTATCGAAAAGTTTGGTGTAGAGTGTAGGTACTGATCCAATGTTACCTATAATGCATGCGTTGGAAAATGATGCTTTAGTATAAGTTAAAGATAAAACTTATAATTATACCCAAAAAACGAAAATTCTGAACGTATTCATGCATATGCCCAAATTTCAAATTAGATTAGAAATATGAAATTGAAATATAATCCAATTCAACAATAAATCGAAAAGAATGAAATGTGATTGAATATCTCCAACTATCCATAAATCTAATAGATTTTGATTGGATTGGAAATATTAAATAAAAATTATTATAAAATATGACACATATAATGCATCAGAAATTAACATATGTATAACATCAATCATAAAGATATCTAAAATAAATCTTCTACTATGCATGCATTAACATTTCATGCTTCGGAGTAAATTCAAAGTTGATTCAATGTCTCCTACTATACGTATATTAAAATAAGTTATAGTTTATCTGGAGATGCAAAATATATATCATTATAAAGTACGATCCATGAATAATTAACATGGGTTAAGATCAATCTCCAGCAATGCATGCATTAGAAATGTAGCATATTTACAGCTTGAAGCCCTGTGTGAGAAATTGTAAGCATATTTGCATATGTGACCCAAGATTAGGGAAAACAAAATTACTAGCACTCGTTCAATTTCTAAGAAAATTGTTAACTCCAAAACTTTAAAAAATGAAGCTGGCTATCACAAAGATATAATGACCCTATCACTAAAATGAGCACATATAGTACTGGTTATGTGCTTTCGATGTTACAACGCTCCAATTTTTTTTTTTTTAAAAAAAAAGCTAGGCTGTGGAAAAAACGTTGACAACTACAATCTAAAACATTATATGAATTCAAGATGAGAAAAATTAACAAAAAAAAGTGCAATGACCTTCTCACCAGATTGAGCACATATAGAACTGGTTATGTGCTTTCCATGTTACAACCCTCGAAAATTTAAAGAAAGGTAGGTTGTGGAGGGAGGGGGGGAAAAAAAAAACACTGTTGACAACTACAATCAAAAAAATTATATGAATGAGAGATGAGAAAAATAAACCAAAAGAATTATGTAAGTGTATATGTATACAATACTTATGTATGTCTGTATGTATGTGTGTGTATGAGTGTGTGTGCGTATGTTTGTTTGCATGTATGTATATGTATATGTATGTATGTATGTATATATGTATGTATGTACATATATGTGTGTGTGTGTAAATTATTAAGTCCAAACCTTTAAAAGCTAGAACTTGCCATTACAAAGATATGAATGACCCTATCACCAAATCGAGCACATTTAGTCCTCGTTATGTGCTTTTGGTGTTGCAGCGCTCCATATTTTTTTTTTTAAAAAAAAGCTAGATTGTGTAAGAAAACGTTGACAACCATAATCTAAAAAATTATTTGACTTGGAGACGAGAAAAAAATCGAAATAATTACGTGTACATATATATATATATATATATATATATATATATATATTGAACATTACTAACTTTGCATGTAATTCATTTACTATGGAAATGTATGATTGTTTGAAAATTATTTTTATTGTTTGAGAAACTACTATGACTTGTCTCATTTATTCCATCTCATTCTAGCGTAATACTGCATTTCCGATTTGATTTGAAGAACTTCCATTTCCTTTTTTTAAAATGAATTTCCAAAAAGAATATTTGCATTCCAAGATTTCTCAAACGCTACATAGCAAAGCAATTCAACATCTTCCTGTGGTCCAAGAATACTCCAGGCCCTTCCCTAAACGCTACATAGCAGCCCCCACCACATTAAGTGGGTCTTTGGGTCGCCTTCACTCCATCTCCATTTAGTGTACGTTGTCCTCGTAATTCAGCCCCTATATTGGTTAATTCTTCTCGATTTGCAACTCAAATTCAAATCCTCAAAGCCTAAAAACCATTGCCGACAAGTTTTTTTAGGGAGAAAGAGGGAGACTGTCTGGAGATGAAGCTACCAATAGTGACAGGTTGCAGGCATGCATGTCACTAAGACCCCCAAATTTGTCATTCAAAATTATCTGCAAGGCACCCACACCGTTTGAATTTTAATTTTGTGGGGAGAAAAAGAATGTCTAGTTAGATAATTTTTGAAGCATACAGAGAAGGTAAAGATATGGGATGGTTTCCTTTTTTTTGGGGGGGGGGGGGGAGAGATGGCGATGGTTGATTTATCTGAAATCTGAATATATGTGGACTTTTCTTTTTTATTTTTATTTTCTAGGTTTTCTTAGGCCATAGACTACTCTAAATTCATGTGTCCTCCGTTTTTTGCTAGGAGCAGAACATCAAAATAATTTTTTCCTTACTAAATTTGGCTGTCAAATTACCCATTTACAACAACAAATACAACGGCGGGAAAAGAAAATGAATCCAAGGTATCGCAAATGCTCACATTGCTTTTATTATGGACTCTTTGTGTGTGCTAATGGGATGTTGAATCTATCATATACATATCTGTATAGAATCCTTCTTGCACTTAAGAGCACTTGATGATGATGCAGTCTTCCTTTTTTTAGAGGGAAGTCGTGTTTTATGTGATTATTCTGGCGCATAAGAATGTCTGCTGGTGTTATAGGCATGTTTTTAAGTGGCATGTTTAGACTTTTATTATGGTCCTGCTGAAGTCTTACTTTTTATGTTCTGAAATCTAAACTTAATTTGAGCCAAACCTGTAACTTGACTGAATTACCGGCGCTAGGCTCCCAGCTGGCAGATTCTTGGATGGGAATCGATGGTGATTTGGGAGCTGCCTGGGAATTTTGTGAGGGGCCTAGTTCTGGGGGGTCTGCAACCAATGTTTCGCTTCCAGAATTGAGAGTGAATTGCTCTGGTTCTCGTGGATTAGAAAAAATAGAGAAGAGAGAAAGATAGGTTGTTTGGGGAGGTGGTTTAGGTTTAGCAAAGGTATAGTGAGAAGTGGGAAAGATAGGTTCTATAATACCCGAGATAATGAATTTTGCATATGAACAATAATTTTTGAAGATGTGATACTAAGTTTGGGTTTGCAGAGGAGCGATGTCCATTGGTTTCGTGAAGAGCTCTACATTGTGAAGAGTGGACACTGGCTGGATCCTACATCCTTACAATGTTAACCCGGTACAAATCAGTCCTAGCCTGGTACGAATTAGTCCTGATTTCTATTTAATTGCTTTTGTTTGGTGAGACCCCTTTGTAGGTTCCATATTTGTAGGTAGTATCTTTTTTGAGTTTGTTTATTTGATTTGTCAATATGTTCTATCTTTTATAAAATTCAAAGTGAAAGCGTATACATTAGGTAGACACATAAGTAGTCACATGCGCAAAGAAAATACCTTAGTAGTCTTGAAAATTTTTCCAGTAATCTATTGTTGGAAAGATGAATATTTGTAGTTGGGTAAATATATACCTAAATACAACTAATGGAGATTTTAGGTGTAACGATGGTGTTCGCAATCTGCATTACCAATGAAGTGTGGAAAGTGAGAAAATCTATGTAGATGATCAATATATAAATTTCCCCCCCCCCCCCCAAAACCCGCCATTGAACCCTATTTTCACCAATAAGATGAATATCAAGAATAAACAAATTATGGGGTACATTAAGTAGTCACACAAGTAGTCATAGAGGCAACCCACATACCCTTGGAAACTTAATTGGAAATTTATTGATGCAAGAAAGAGGAGGGTGAAAAAAAAAAAAAGAAATTGCATTAGTGGCATTAAAGTGAGGAATGAAATCTGTAGTTGTGTAAATACATACCTGAATGCAACTACTAGAGATTTGAGGAGCTGTTGGTATAGTGTTCGCAATCTGCATTTGTAAAACAGTGGTGGAAAGTGAGGAATTCTATGCAGAGTATCAATACATAAATGTTAGTTAATTTTCCGAGCACCCACCTTTGAGCCCTGGTGTTGTCACTAGTAAGACTATTGCCAAGAATAAACAGTGAATGCAACATCTATTTTAAAAGCTTGAACTGCTATTTTTGTGTGATCAAAGGAGGCAGTGTATGCTCAGCTATTTAGCTGGAGCAAGGAGCTACCAAAAAGTAGCAAGAGGCGAAAAAATGCAATCCTTTGCAGCATTGAAACTTATAATTGTAGTATTTTAATCCGAGTGCGCAACTTCAAAAGTTGTTAGTGTTAGATTTGGTGTATTTTTTCCGCAATTAAATAATTTTTATAGCTGATGCTAACGGTATTGGTATTATATTTGTTTAGAAAAGACTTACAGGCCCAGTGTGCAATGTGGGAATTCGGAAGTAGTAACTGCTTCGGTTTAGTTCCTTTAATCTTTTTTTCCTTTTATGTTGCCATTTTCTAGTTCCACTACGTAACATGGGAAGTTACCGCAAAGTTTTTTTCCCTTTTTTTATAGTTTCTTTATTGTTATTTGCTATAACTAATTAGCCTCTTTTGGGAAGTAGTTACTAAAAGCCATCAGGGAGGAGACACGAGGTAGTGGAAAGGAAAGAAAAATTGAGTGTGATTAATTAATGAAGAGAGAGATAGGGCTGAGAGAAAGGAGGTGACAGGAGTGAAGACTTAGATCACCCTAGAGGGGGTGAATAGGGTGATTGCAAAAATTAAAGCTGAAATCAAAATACAGAATTTAAATGGAGACAATGTGTAAGGATATTTTAACGAGGTTGGGCCTCAATCAAACTTAATCCCCGCCTAGAGTTATCCAACTCTAGGATTCAACACTCTACTCTTTTTATTAAGATGAACTCTCAACAATCTCTCAGAGCCACCTCACTCTAGAGATCCCAATCACTTACACCGACCTCTTGGTTAAGTTTGGGAGATTTGACCTCACAACTCCAAGTTCACTCCTTAATAATTTTCCACAACTCAATTCTTTTGATCTCAATACAATGCTCGGTATAACTCAATTCTTTTGATCTCAATACAAAGCTCAGTATGATAACACAGTGTATGTCTCAATGCTCTTTTTCACTTGCTTGGATGTTCTTGCTCTTGCTCTTGTGATAAGTATTTATAGCCTTGCAAGTTGTGACTCCCATCATCCAATAAGGAAGTATCTCATCAAAGATATTCTGATTTTATTTTGTGATCTTCTCCAATAAGAAAGTATATGCTCACAATCTCTTCTCTTGAATCTCTTTGAAGCTGGCAACAAATATGTTATGTTGCAATAAAATAAAGTCATGCAATATAATCTTTATGAGATCAAGTTTGAAATTCAAAAAGAATATTCCAATCAAGTAATATTGCTAGAATATTCTAATTAAATAAGGACAATATTTTGTCATGGCTAGAATCAAGGATAGAATCATTTAATCAAATAAAATCCTTTTTATTTGAATAATATTTTCCATATTGTCTCTTGCCTAGCATGCATAATTAATCTTATGATATCTTTGTCTTTAAATAATATTGCATACAATATTTCCAATCAAATAAATGTGATATGCATACAATCTTTGATATCATCAAATAAATTTGAAATGCATGTAATCTTTGATATTTTCTTCATAATTTCTTTATGATTATATTAATATATATTACATCTTTTTAATGCAACAATTGAGTCACTAATTTTGTGTTTCATCAAAATCATTGTGGTTACTATGTAAGTCAACAGGGAGGATGAGGAGAGAGGGGATTAGGTGCGAATAAATGATGAGAGATAGAAAGGGCCCTACCAGGGATGAGGTGAGTTTATAGGACGTTTTCTGCTTTTTAAAAAAAATAGATACTTATGTTATATCAACAACAGAGATTTATTGTTTGCATAAAATCAATGGCTTCTTTAGCTATTGCTTCGTCAAATGCACTTAGCTCAAGATTTCACAGTTATTGAAAGATTCCTATTATGTATAACTAGCCAGGACCCGTGCGTTGCCCCGGGAATAAATTGTTAATTAGTTACATGGTACTTTGAAATTATCAGTGAATAGTGAATAGATCGAAGTTAAAAAAAATATGGGGTAAGTAGTGAAAACATGCTGAAATCTTAAGAGTCGAAGAAAATAATTACATTGTGCAAAATATGTAATGAATCCCCAATACTGCGTAACATAGAGTTAAATTAAACATATGTTCAAGTGTAAACTAAAATGAAAATAAGCATGAATTAGGGCAGATGGCATGACAGTGGAGCGATGGCAACCCTACATCGATTCTTCTTCAGGCTGTATGAACCAAAAAAAAAAAAAAATTAGACATACTTAGATCTGAAACATATAAAAGCAAAGGTAGAATGAAATGCATATGCATATATATGTGTTACCTAGAGAAATAACTATCGTCGCGATACCTCAAGAAAGAAACTTCTTCCTCCCAATCAACTGATGTAATGACATTGATGGAGGGTTCGATTTCACCTAATCGAGGAGGCTCCATGACAAACACCCATGGTTGTTCTAGGTGATAATCTAATATGGCATATAATGTAAGCTCAGCTTCTGGCTGCATATATTGAAAATGAAATTTATTAATTAAAGTAAACCCATACGTATGAAGCATAAATTACAAAATACTGCAATAAAAAGTTCACCAATGCTGCATAGCCACTTAAGACGTCGATGCTAGTATGGAGAAGAATTGCTGCAACATCTTGAAGAACAGTAAAAGTTCAAGTGCCCGAGCTATCTCGTACATGAACTTTGAAGAACAATCTAAAGGGTGGAACAAAAGGTTACAGGGAAATATATATTATATAACTGAGCATATATTAACAATGTACAGGTTAAATGATACTGAAGGAAGGCAAAAAAAGACATACCTTTGAGTAGTTGCATCTTGTGGATGCGAACATATACAATATGGTATATTGAGGTCAAAGACATGATAATGGGAACATAAAAGGCAATCAGGGCAAGAGGTGTAGACAATTGGGAAGATACTTTCCACGTATGCAAAGATGCGATAATATGAAACCTGCAATTACACATATATAACAACACAATACACAAGTTGGGTCAGTTGTTGTCAAAAGGGCTTATATTTGTAATAGCACAAGAAGTGTAAGATGATATTGTGATACATTATATAATGTAGAGTATTCAGTAATCGTGATGCGCTTGGCAACGAATAACTTTTCCAAAGTAGGTATCCGCAATCTTCTCCGGCGTATAAATTGTAAGCATCGTTGAGCATGTCCATCATCAGCCCACCTATCACATGCATAAAATAGAATCGAACACATATATACATTTGGAGTAAAATTTTGTAAGTAATTGCTAATCACATAACATTGTAACGTGAACAAAGATGTGGGATTCACTATACCATCTCTCAAACTCTGAAGTATGTTCAATTGGTGGATTAAATCAACAATCGGCTTCTAGGTGTTGTAGATAGCGTAATTCCTATGAAATATATTACAACATAAAAATATGGTCAGGAAATGTATCGATAAATGGAAGCGAAAATAGAACGTCAAATGTAATGGTTTGAAATGATAAATGATATACACACCTTTGTACCTTCGTGCAAGTACCCTAGATGCAAGCAGTATATTTTCAAATAACAAATTACGGGAAAGCTGGTTGCCTTCAATTTCAACAAAATCTCCCCATAAGGTGAGTTTCAATGCATTCAGCTTACAAAAGAAAGAGCAATCTTTTAATGGGATGTACTACGCAACAGAAAGTTTAAATATTAAGAACAATATAACAAAGACGACAATATGTTATTAGTTGGAAGCACATACTGCATATCACAAATGAGCACATCTCGTTTAAGGGTTCCTGCACGTGTCTTACCAGGGTCGGAGACTGCAACAACTAAACCAATGATGTCTGCAGAACGCAATTAGAAAGAGGCATGTACAGAGCGGTTGAATAATTCAGAAAATCGTGGTGTACTACAATTACCTATTGTTTGTGCAATGGGTTGTAAATGCATATAGACATCAAGAAAAGGAACCAATGGTGGGAGGTGGTGGTATGGGACTGCATCGTACTCATCAATCAAATCCAGTAATTCAGTCTTATGAGTGAAAAGCAACTTCAGGTTGTTGTCCACGATTTCTTTATCCTTAGGCGTCATATAACTAACTGAGAAACCAGAGAGGCGATGTAGGCGACCCATTTTTAGTATAAACTTCCACCTATTGATGTCTTTGTCCATTATAACACCTAAAATCTCGTTACGCTATCAATGCATAAGAGAGTATGTTAGTATTAAATTGAGAGAAATGGTAAAAGCCAAATAGTAGACAAAATTGAAATGCCTCAGCGTCCATGAAGACAACCTTCCAAACACTACGATTGCTATACGCTCGAACACTTAGCGATCTCATCAAGCGTACAAAAATGCAGATAGATGTACTATAATAAGAGATGCTACTGATTGGCACACAATCAAATGGGATAGATGTCGTCATGCCTAAATCAAATGCAAAATATAAGTAAAGTATTTGACAAAATATGTCGATTTACTTGACGAAAGCGAAACCATAAGATAAGCAAGTACTGGCATAGTATACATATAACAAATAAGTAGGCTACATTAATGACACCCTCAACGTTAGCTCTACTATTCACAAAAATGGATAACTAAATTGGCTTCGAAGTATGACGAAACAGAAATTGCTAATGTGCAGTAGTAATATATGAATATCATTCCGTGTATGAAAAGTTTATTTCTTATAAAGATATGGAATGTGAGGACCGGTTTGTAGAAAAAAAATAAGATGCCACCATATAGCAAAATGATAATAAGAAGAGATCATCACTAAGGAGCTAAGGGGAGAAAAACCATAGAACAATGGAAAATTTACGTACTTCGTAGTCTTCATAACATGGTGTGTCCATAATTTACGCACTGAACGAAATGATAAACATAAAATGCACATCAGCATTAATCGCAATGGGGTATATCATTGAAGATTTCTCCGTATACAACATTCTTGGTGACATTATCAGGGATATTACCCTTATTTCAAATTAAAAATTTTAACCCAGATGGGGACGTGATGTGGGAAATGGCAACATAAAGCTGTCCATGTGAGAACACTGGTTTGGGAAGGTAGACCCCAACATGCTTGAGTGTTTGACCTTGACTTTTGTTGATTCTCATTGCGAACGCCAATTTAATTGGAAATTGAAGTCTTTTTAATGCAAATGGTGTGTCATCTGAAGATGGTGTCAAGTCAATACGTGGAATAACCACTTTTTGCCCAATATTGCGACCAGTAATAATTCTCGCTTCCAAAACCTTACTACCAAGACGTTCAACAATCAAGCGTGTCCCATTACACAAACCCATATGTGGATCAAGATTCCTCAACAAAACCACTAGTGCACCTATTTTCAATTGAATTTCATGGTTCGGCAAGCCTGAGAAAGTTAACCCATGTAGTATTTTCGGTGGGTGAATGTCATCGATGTCGGGATGCTCACTACTCTCCTGCAATGTATCTGAACTCAAGTATGTGTGACAACTTCCAGGAAGCATTCCTAAAATTTGGGAGTTTAATTGATCAACATCGTTGTTTGTAGCAGTAAGTATGCAGCGTTCCTGTATGTAAGAACCGTCATTGTATTGAGCAGATAACTCAAGATAAATTTCTGATATTAGGTTGTCTAACCCATGATTGTCATTTGGAATGAGGAATTCAGAAGGGATTTGTATCCAATTCGCTTCGCTCCCATCTTCCAATGATATACCGGGTAATCTGCCATTACCGACACTCAACAGCCAATCCCCAAATTGTCGCAACCGCTCGTATTCATCACATCGTACGCATGGATCCCTAAGTCGCATGTTGATCCTTAAATGCATGACTTTACAATAAGGCTAGAAACAGGACCTAGAAATTGATGCGGCAACTGTGTCTGCTCGTCCGTCTTTTGTTACAACGGGAAGTACTTGTCTGAAATCGCCACCAATACAATCAGTTTTCCACCAAATGGTTGAAGTTCATTGCCACATATATCCCTAAACGTACGGTCTACTATCTCGAAAACATGACGGTGCGTCGTAGGTGCCTCATCCCATATTACCAATGATGTTTGGTGGATTAACTCAGCCAACTCTGAATGCTTAGAGAAGAAGCAATATGATGTGTCCGTCGCATTAATAGGGATCTTGAACATTGAGTGAGCAGTTTTCCCTAAAGGTAGTAATAACACTGCTATTCCAGATGACGCAACTGATAGAATAATTTTCTCTTTCGAATGAAGGGCAGCGATAATAGCTTTCCAAACATAGGTCTTGCCTGTTCCGCCACTACCATATACAAAGAAGCATTCTCCTTCATTGGAATCATCAGTAGTAATAACATTTTGAAACACATGCACTTGGTAGGAGTTTAATGTAGAAAGCAACGAAGTTAAAGCACCAGCTTCTATGGCGATATCATAATCTAGTTGCTCCCTAATTAACCGATTTCTAAGCTGTCATGCAACATCAGAGGAGGGCAATGGCATAGGAGGGAAGTATTTCAAGGAACAACCACTTCTATTTAGAATGACTTGCAGTTCATATAATCCAAGATTTTTTCTCTGTTCAGTACTTAAACGCAAGTCATCATCATGATGTTCACATCGTAACCTTCGTTCCAAGTCATCTGGTAAGTCTTCCCAATGACCTTCCCACAATACATTAGGTTGCGTAATCTCATTGTACACAAGCATGGAGCAGAACATACTCCGTAGTTGCGCCCCAGTAGCCCATGTAGCTGCTTCAGTGAGAGCATCATCCCATTCACTATTATCACTAACCAATCCCCTTGCACAGTAAGCTTCACGAAATGTAGGGAACAACGTGCCATGAAATGTTCTCAAGTCATCGTAGCACGTGGGCCCACGAACAATAGTAAGCAGCATTCTCAAATAGTAGCGCTCTCCTGAGTTCGGATTTGCAAATGGTAGTCTTCCAATACATACACGTTGTTGACGTCTGGTCCACTTTTTCAAACTTCGATGCCAAACATAATACATTGGGAATTCAGCATATGTATATTGGTTTGCTTGAGGGTCATCCACATTGACTTGAAACCATGCTGTGAGCATACTAATTCAATTTCGAGCCATATCAAGAGCATCGTCTAAGTCATCACTGTCTCTAAAAAGAATGTTATGTTGCCCTGGTAAACGGTACTGTAACATTTCAAGAGATGGGTACCGGTGTGTTATTTCAAACTCAAATATTCGCCACATTGCATCTATAGCGGATACGTATCTGCTGTCTAGATATTGTTTAATCTCATCAACATCTGAATGTTGATTGTGGCCTCCTTCTCCATTAGGTTGACCATTTTCCTCAAGGACAAATGTAGCTCGATCAGGACCTTTATGCATATACTTATGAAGGTATTTGATAACCTTCTTTTGTGCACAACGCTCAACATTGATATGTGCATCATACTTAACACACAAATCACGATTATATGGAATAACCCACCGATTATCAATCTAGTTGCCATTAATGGTAATCATTCTACCATCATCTCTACACCGATATCTAACAAACCCATTTTCTTCAATAGTTGTGCAGTTAGTAAAGGCCTTTGGGTAGTGCTTTGTGCACGTAGGTCCATCCATACAGGGAAGATAATGATTAAGTATCCCACATGGGCCATGGATCATATGCTTGGTAACGGTTTCATACGCAAGTGGATCTTCATCTTGATCAGGAAGCCTAGCACAAATGAAGGCATCGATATCCTCAGAGCAAGTAGGTTTGTCATTAGTAGCAAGAGTCAAGAGAATATGAGCATGGGGTAACCCTCGTTTTTGGAATTCAATAACATAGATATCTACAAAATTGGAAAGAAATAAAGTTACCAACACCTGTTATAGCAAAATGCAAATTGGATATAATGTTGCACAAGTACAAACAGACCTGCAACAACGGTGCCGAAGAAGTTTTTCTGCTTGAAATCTCGCATCAGCTCCTGCAGACGTAATCGAAAGACACGGGTTACAATATCTGGCCTGTCATTCGCATGTTGTCCAGGTTGTTGATCCAGTGCTTCTCGTATTTCTGGCCAATTTGGGTTACAGGTAAATGTGATAAAGAAATCTGGGTACCCAATATGTGCACATATTGCCATCGCGTCGAGGAAGTGTTTCCTCATGCACCGCAGACCCCCAGTAAAACAGGAAGGTAGGATGCACCTTCAACCAATGGTGCTGGCATCGGATTCACCGGCGGTGATAGCGTCTTCTAAATCAACATGCAGTTCAATACGCAACACATATTGGTGGTATCGTATGTAACGGAGACGTTCATGCTTAATAACAGTATAACAATCAACTATAAATTGAAGGAACAATCTCCCCCTTTGAAGAAAAATGGTTACTTCATTAACCCTGAACTGTATTCTGTATGCATAATATTGGAGTAATGTAACACCTTCATGACGGCTACTTGACCCTTCAGCTAATGGAATGCCGCGTACTCATCCATCTGTTCCAAAGGGAAATAACAGCGGATATTGGTGGGCCATATAAGAAGGATGGGTCCTATATATTCGCCTTACATTTCCAGTAACTATTTTTAAAATTATATCAGTACCAACTTCCTCTGCACCCTCACCTCCACCAATAAGAGCAGCAACTTCATCAGCAGTTGGTCGCATAATTTTCCCCCTGGCCTTGCAGTGATGATGCGAATGCCCATATCATGAATATTATCAGTATTAATAATGTCTCTTGCCTGACGAAATACTTGTACATATGGATTGCATGCATTCAACATTTGCTGCAAATTCTCCACGATGGATGCGTTCACCCCATTTACATTGCCTTCCTTCCTAACAGCATTGACTCTATTGCGAGACT
The DNA here is from genome assembly GCA_029747015.1 of Carnegiea gigantea. Classification (NCBI taxonomy): domain Eukaryota; kingdom Viridiplantae; phylum Streptophyta; class Magnoliopsida; order Caryophyllales; family Cactaceae; genus Carnegiea; species Carnegiea gigantea. The sequence goes on from JAKOGI010000219.1 coordinate 283,095, forward strand.
CATGCTGCGTGTCATAAATGTAAAATTGTGCAAATCTTGGGGCATGTCCTTCAGGTGGCATTAACTACCCGATTTGATGATAATTTGCTCTACTTATTCGAAATGTGTATGGTCCACGACCATCCATAAGAGAATAATCAATATTTGCTCCCATCGAAGTGAAAGACAACATGGAGTTATAAATGCGGATATTCTCCATAAAAGTTCTATTACTAAACAATGAAGTAAGAAGAGGGTGGGGTGTAGGTAATGGAGCCAATCTAACTTGACCGAAGTAGCAACATATTCTCAAGCGAGGTTCATGATTTCTGTCGCCTCGCACCTTCTCGTCATACCACATCGTTGCATTACAATGAATGCAAGTCATGGTCCCAGTAAATGTCCATCGATGTCTGAATTTTCTCACATGTGTGTTCCTTCCTGATTGTGACAAATTGCAGTTCAAAAGTCTGGCTTCTTCTTGATATCGCTAATATTGAACGATATACGTAGGATGGTTGACATCTATACATCTCTTTGTGAACAACCTCCCTAGCATTAAGGCGAGCTTGCTTGTACCTCAGCCACCTTCTTGTGGGGTCCGGGGCCATATTGTTCTCCTAGGAGTCAATATATACATATATATATATATATATATATATATATATATATATATATATATATATATATATAAATTTATGTATGAAAGAAAGCATAAGTTATTGGTGAATTAGAAAAGTATGTCTATGTGGTGTTACGCATAGTGACACACACACAGAGGATGTCTTCGTTGTCAATGTTTGATGAATTTCTATTTGTGTATGTGTGTGTTATGTGTGCACAAAGGTAAGTGCATATGTATATTACGTAAGTCTTCAACATGGGCCCAATTAAATGATTGTAAGATTCATAGTTCTGAAATAGATGTCATTGGTTGTGTAGTGTATTCATTTTTTTAGAGTGAATAAGATGGTTAAGTTGAGTAGTTCTAAGCTGAATAAGATGTTCATCTATGTGAATATTGGGTGGTTATTCGTACCCAAAAAGAACAGAATGTATGATACCCTTCCATTTATTATGTCCTTGTTTGACGTATTTATTGTATTAAGTATTTATCAATTTTGTATTCTTTTTCACGTTAAATATAAATCAAACTTTTGGTTTTTTAGGGCTCTGGTTAGATGTAGTAACTATACGTATAATAATGTTCAATAGTTTTAAGTTACAATGTTTTTGTCCTAAATTCGACTATATGTAAAATACATTGGTTTTGTATAATGTTGACAGTGTTCAAGTTTTCTACTTGTACGTTATTCTAATATTTGGAAAGATAGGTATACGCCAAGACTTCAAATTGAGTTATGTTGTTCCAAATAAATATCTAATATAGACAAATTCACATATGTAGATATTGTTTGGATATTCCAACCCCAAAATAATAGAACGTATTACATAGGGCTATGCATCCTGTACCTTTTTTTCAATGTTGTTATTGTGTAAATGTGTACCAATTTTTTCTGATACTTCTATTGGTAGTATTGAACATGATAGTATCGGCCTGTATAGTGCGTTGTTTATTGCTAGTAAATCTCTGTATTCTAGTGCAACTTTTTATAGGATTATTGTGTTATAGCCTTTTGTTTATAATTTCCATATTTGATGTTTTTATTGCAGTACTGTGTAGCTTTTTTTTGTATTATTACATTAATATCGAGAGGGAAAGAGGGTAGGGGTAGATGTAGCTAAGTAAAATAAATAAAAACCGATAAACAATACATGAATGATATGTCCTTCTCTAAGGTGAGCATTGTAATAGAATAAGAAGAAGCAAATTAAATGTGCAAAATCATCTAAAACACATATGCGTTGGAATGATGCAACTTCGGGTTAAGATCAAAGAGGATTACTTACATGAGCTGATATGTCCAGAATTAAGTAGTTACGCGATGATATGACCAAATTCATTAAATATTAGAACAAAAATTATTTTCATATGCCTCCCTTAATATTTAGGTAAATCCTATATGTAACCCAGATGTTTTAGAATTATTATTTGAACTCCATAATTATGGCATTTGCTATAATATGCAGACAATTTAATATCATTTAACCACCCTTATATTGGTACTTTATGAGGGTAAATGACAATAATTTTTAAGTGGAGGGAGGTTAACTAATAAGTTTGAAAATTGTGTGCTGTAAATATTGTTTACTTGAGTTAGAAGGGGGTGTATCGTAATTTTAAGGTACCCTTTAAATAAGTAAAAACTACATCTTGGGGCACGGCACGGGTCTTGTCTGGCATATTAACTAATTAATACGTGATTTCTCAGTTTAGTGGAGTTGCCCATCAAAAAAAAAAAAAACCAAGTTAGAGCCGATTATGTGATCTAGTTTAATTTAATGTAATTTAAGTTGACTCTATTTATTTTATTATTTGTTTGTTTCTTATATGATCAAACAGAACTTAATGGTACACAAAATTAGGAGAATTGAAAGATGTGGAGAAAACAAAAACCAAGACTTTTTTTCATGCATCGGTTTACAGTCTTCGTGAATTTGTGCTTGAATGGAGTTGATACAAAATGGCGTTTGAGTTGATTTATTCTACTTAGCTTGTATTGTATTTTTGTAATAAGATAATAGTTAGTTTTTGTAATTAGATATTAATTTGTGATTTCTCAATTTAGTGGAGTTGGCCATCAAAAAAACCAAGTTAAAGTCGATTATATAATCTAGTTTAATTTAACGTAATTTAATTTGACTGTATTTATTTTATATTTTGTTTGTTTCTTATATGATCAAACAAAACTTAATGGTACACAAAATTAGTAGAATTGAAAGAAGTAGAGAAAACAAAATTGAAGACTTTTTGACATGCATCGGTTCATAGTCTTCATGAATTTGCTTAAGGGGAGCTGATAAAAAATGGTACTTGAGTTGATTTATTCTACTTAGCTTGTATTGTAATTTTATAATAAGATATTAATTTCTGTAATAAGATATTAATGTGTGATTTCTCAGTTTAGTGGAATTGCCCATCAAAAAAAACCAAGTTAAAGCCAATTATATAATCTAGTGTTATTTAATGCAATTTAATTTGACTCTATTTATTTTATATTCTATTTGTTTCTTATATGAGCAAACAAACTCAATGGCACATAAAATTAGTAGAATTGAAAGAAGTGGAGAAAACAAAAATGAAGGCTTTTTGTCATGCATCGGTGCACAGTCTTCATGAATTTGCTTGAATGGAGCTGATACAAAATGGTGCTTGAGTTGATGTATTCTAATTAGCTTGTATTGTATTTTTGCAATAAGATATTAGTTAGTTTTTGTAATAAGATATTAGTTAGTTTTTGTAATAAGATATTAATTCGTGCTTTCTCAGTTTAGTGGAGTTGCCCATCAAAAAAACCGAGTTAAAGCCGATTATATAATCTAGTTTAACTTAAAGTAATTTAATTTGACTCCATTTATTTTATTTTTTATTTGTTTCTTATATGATCAAACAAAACTTAATGGTACACAAAATTAGTAGAATTAAAAGAAGTGTAGAGAACAAAAATGAAGGCTTTTTGTCATGCATCGGTTTACAGTTTTCATGAGTTTGTGCTTGAATGGAGCTAATATAAAATGGTGCTTGAGTTGATTTATTCTACATAGCTTGTATTGTATTTTTGTAATAAGATATTAATTAGTTATTGTAATAAGATATTAATTCGTTATTTCTCAGTGTAGTGGAGTTGCCCATCAAAAAAATCGAGTTAAAGCCGATTATATAATCTAATTTAATTTAATGTAATTTAATTTGTCTCTATTTATTTTATTTTTTGTTTGTTTCTTATATGATAAAACAAAACTTCACAGTACACAAAATTAGGGTGAGGACAGCAAAGCTATGTTTATTTAGTTTAATTTGCTTCCAAAATAAGAGGAATGATGCCTCCAAAAAAAAGGAAAGCTCTCGGACCCGATATTTAGGGTTAGGACAGCTACCCACATTTACTCCCCTTCACCATTCAAGCATCCGCCTAACCGACTTCCTCTCCATTGTGCAGGACGCTCTCTCTCCCTCCTCTCACTATTCACTCATCCTCCCCGTTGATTCCCTCTGCTCTGTAACTCGCTCTCTGTTTCTCTTCTTAGCACTCATCCTCCCCATCAAGTTAAGTGGTCCTGGCTAGGTTATGAACATCCGGTTCTACAATCATCCCATGGTTTGTCATTTAGTCTATGCCCAAATGATGAGATCTGCCTCGTACTCCGCCCTTGCACTGCCACCTGAACAATACAACACCACCAATATATAGATGGGTGGAAGCCGAGGCTTGTGGTACTACCCACGCTGTAAACGCGCTACTCAGGTGGTGGTGCGTGGATGTAAGCACTTCCGTGTTTGGGGTTGTGTCGGATTTTTCAACGAGGCTTGGCCAGATCTAGGGGTTAGAAACACGATAGAGGAAGAAGGGAGTCGGACGACACCTTCGTAGGCGGCGCATGTTGTACACGCGGCACCCCTCCTCGACGGATCTGATGGGTATGGTATGGTTGTAACCATTGTAGTACACGGTTATGTGTTCGTTTAAATTGTAAACAATAGTGGACAATGTTTTGTTGATGGTTTGTCACAAGTAAGGGTGTTCTCAAATTCGACTCTTAGCCGCATTAGGAAAGTTGGGCTTGTGTTGTTCATAACCCTTGTTGGTTCCCCTCTGGTCACTGTCAGTGTCAATGAATTTCGTCCTTTGAGTTCTTCATTGTTTTATGGTGCGTATTCATGGTGATATTGGTCGCCATCAGTACAACTATGAGTTGGCTTGTGAGGTTCAATTATAAGTTTATTTTAACTTTTTGTTTGGTCTTCTGGGCAGGTTGGATGGTGAGGTGTTAAGATTTCTGGGCATGAAATTGGATTTGTGATCGAGGAATAGCAGAAAACGATCAGGACAGGAGGTATAACTTTCTATAATTCTGAGAATTAGGTCTATGATCATAAAGTGTTTCTAGTATAGTAGGAATATCTAAATTGAGGTTTGAAGTTTAACCTGTATTTTGAAGAACTTTAATTCCACTGGTAATGCACTTCAGTGAACAATTTCAAGCATGCTGGGCTTTCATATACTCTAGAGCTATTGGAACCCTCACTGACTACTGAACTTGTTAAGCATAATATGGGCACCACACATTACTGATCTTTTTGGGAATTTTGACATGCTTTACTCTCCGATGTATTTTTAAATTTTTTGGCTATTATACCTGCTCCCCAAATATTTAAAGCATCCTCAAGTAAAATTTAAGGTAAACAATCATATCTATTACAAATCGTTATGTTTAATTTACTGACTTCAACTAATTTCGTGCTATGCAATTGGTAGATTTAGTGATCTACTACATGTGCTTAATTCCTTTATTAAATAAAAAATCCAGCCACCTAACCCCCCCCAAAAACCCAATTTTCAAAATATCCGAAGGCCAAATTTGAGCTGAATCCCTAATTTTAGTTTGTAATCATATTATCTTACATGTTATTATGTTCAATTTACTAATTATAGCCAAATATGTGTTAAATAATTGGTGGATTTAGTGATTTACTCTCATAAATTAAGGAATTATAGGTTTCTCGCTTGGGAATTTGGGGAAATTTGATTGTTTGTTGCTGAATGGGAAAAAATCTTCAGTTGATTATTTTTACTTGTTACACTTTTGATTTCTAAAAGGAACCCAGCAAATTGGTTAGTTAATTGATGTTGAATTCTTATGCTCTTGATTTGCAGAAGGAATTAGTTTGCTTAGTTTGTCGATGCAGGCACTAAGAACCAAAAAACAAAGTAAAACTGGATTATTTTTCAGCTGAAATAGAGAAGTTTTTTTATAAGATAGTTATGTGATCGGTTGGCTCAATCTTTGCATCACAAAACTCACCATTGAAAAAAAGCATTAGCTATGTACTTTAACTTCGTCTTATAGCTCACTATTAACTCACCATTGGTTTTTTTATGACTGCTTCTAGTTTATACCTTGTCATTAATTAAGATTGTTTTTTTTGGATTGAAAGTTTGTTTCTTTCTTAGTCTTAGATTCTACATGCCGCTTTCAGTTCCTTATTCTTATTGTTATAGGTTGGCTCTGTGGTGTTGATATTTGTTGAGCTGTTATCATATTAATTGGCTTGAGTTGCACTGAGTTTTTATCTTATTAATTGGCTTGAGTTGCCAATGGACATTTGCATTTGGCTCCATAAATGTGTTTTTTTGGTGGTCTTCATATCTGCCTCTGGGTTATATCTCTTTACTAATCAATATTAATTGTTTTTAGCCGGATAGATTGTTTATTTCGTAGTGTTAGATATGTTTTCTTGGATCCCCAAGTGTCATGTTGGGAAGAAGTTTGCATTCTTTAAATAAAAAATCCAGCCACCTAACCCCCCCACAAAACCCATTTTTTAAAATATACGAAGGCCAAAGTTGAGCTAAATCCCTAATTTTAGTTTATAATCGTATTATCTTACAAACTATTATGTTCAATTTACTAATTATAGCCAAATATGTGTTAAATAAGTGGTGGCTTTAGTGTTTGACTCTCATAAATTAAGGAATTATATGTCCAAAAAATAACCTTGCTATTAATTAAGATTGTTTTTTTTGGATTGAAAGTTTGCTTCTTTCTTAGTCTTAGATTCTACATGTCGCTTTCAATCTCTGTATTCTTGTTATTATGGGTTGGCTCTGTGGCTTCAGTATGAGCTCTTCCAGTGTGTGTTATTTGTTCTTTATTGAGTGCTTAAATTTAGATCCCTTCAACCTTATCCTTGGTAATATGAAAATGATACTTATGCATGAGAAGCGGCCCAGGCATCAACATTTCCAACTTTCAGCATCAGCAGCCCTATAGAGAGTTTGTCATGCATGCATAGCCTCTATAAGTAGAAGAAGTTATTTATTTCTTAGGTTGGTAAGGTATTTCTTCAATCTTATCTTCATTGCTATGTGTAATGATTGATTAAGGCCTGCAATAATGTTTTCTGGGGCTAAATTTTTTTGGGTCGTTGGAGGTTTTGCGTGTATGCATTGTCTTGACCTCAAAATTATGGAATTCGCCTTGAATGCTGTTGTTATGGTTGTTGGGTTAGTGTTCTTGAAGTGAAGGGAAATGTTGAAAGTCAAGGAAAAAGAAGGATATGGAGCTCTGCTTGCCTGCATCTCAAAGTTTTGAGTTCCCATTCACTCACCTCCTATTAGTTTTATTGTTATTGCCGCTTGTGTTCGATGGATTGAGTGAGTTTGGGGCTAGGAGGTGAAGAACTGGTGAAATTGGTGGATTCAATAGAGGAGAAAGCTACATCCACATCTCCAATACTCCTACAGTTAGTTGTTCACTGTGTTGCCAAATGATGAGATCTGTGTCGTCCACCACCCTTGCGCCGCCACCTGAATAATACAACAACACTCACTTGTAGATCGGCTGAAGCCGACTCCAGCGGTACCACCCACATCGCCAACCCGCCTCTCCGACGGTGGCGCGTGGATGTACGCGCCACTGTGTACGATGTTACGTTGATTTTTTCAGCGTGGATTGGGCCGATCAGGGGTTTGAAAACATGATGGAGAAAGAAGGGCGTCGGACGACACTTTCGTCGGCGGCGCGTGTAGCATGTACGCCACCCCTCCACAGCGGATCTGATGGTTGTGGTCAGGTTCTACGCATTGTTTACATCTTTTTGATGATTTAGCTTAAGTAATGCTTGCCTAGTTGTAACTCTCTACCTTGGGGCATGGTTTGCATCTGCTTTCATGGTGAATTCTTAATTTTTTGTGTTTTCATCTGGTTTGGACTAACGTTTGTTACGTTTATTTCATGTTCATAGGGTACATACTTGGTAAAGTACATCTTTTTGGGAGGACCAGTTCAGTTTGCGAAAGAAATTAAAGCCTTAAGTGATGACTTCATTCTGTGTTCTACATGTGTTTGGTATTTATAAATTAAATGGCTTCATTATGTGTTCTTCCAGTGTGTGTTATCTATTCTTTATTGAGTACCTAATGTTAGATCCCCCCAACTTCATCCTTGGTAATATGATAAATTAAATGGCTTCATATGTTTCCTCCTAATTGCCACTCATTTAGGCACACAATTTTTTGTTATATGTGGATTTGTTCCTGTGTTATATTGGGAATCAAACATCTGAATTTCAGTTTTTTGTGATTGGTCTGAATTTGGGTATGTTCTGTTACTTGGCCTTGTGATCTTATCATTCGGTGTCTAATGACTGATTAAGGTATGCATCAACGTGTTGTGTAGCTGAATTTTTCTGGGTGTTTGATGTTGCAAAGATTTAACAGTGACATGGGAATGTTCTTATTTATCTTCGAATGCCAAAAGTGGATAGTTAATATTTGTCCCAAAGGTCATTGGTCTATATTGTTCCTCCTAATTGCTACTCATTTAGGCATACAATTTTTGTTATCTGTGGAGTTGTTCTTGTGTTTTATTGGGAATCAAACATATGATTTTGAGTTTTTCTGTGATTCATCTGATTTGCGTTTGTTCTGTAAATTGTTTTGTCTTTCGGAGTCGAATGACTGATTAAGGTCTGCATTAATGTTTTGTGTAGCTAAATTTATCTGGGTGTTTGACCTTGTTAATAGTTTCACGTTCTACCAGTTATGCAAGGTATCAGTTGCAGAATCTTGTTAATAGTTTGACCTTGTTTTGTGTAGCTTAATTTTAGCAAGGTATGAGTTGCAGAATCTTGTTAATAGTTTGACCTTGTACCAGTTATGAAGCATTTTAGCAAGGTATCAATTGCAGAATGTGGTTTTGAGCACTTCATTAAGGGTCAATGTGGTGAGTTGGGGTAGGTGTTGCTCATGGTTTTAGTCATATGTCTGTGTCTTAAAGTGTTTAAATATTCATTCGTACCGCATTAAGCAAAATATGCATTGGGTAACATGAGTTTGATTGAAATTGAGGGAAATTAGGAGCTTGTTCTGGTTTTGAAGGTCTGCCATGCATTGTCTCTGGTATCCATCCATCATCACTATTATGAAGCACATGCTATAGTTTGTATGCTACAGTGGGCTTAATAAAAATGGTCACTTAGCAGGAAAATGTGATTTAGGTTGTATTCTACTAGATTGAGGAAGATGAAGGGAAACGAAGAGATTCAATCAAAGACAAATACAATTTGCACTCACCAGAACTAAATTAGCTTGCGATCTTGATAGGAATTCTTGTCTCCCTTTCTGGTAACTGAGAAGAAAAAAGGAAAAAAGTGATTTACGTTTTCTTTTGCTAGATTGAGGAAGGATATGGGTAACAAATAGATTCAATAAAAGACATATACAATCTACACTCACCAAAACCTAATTAGCTTACGATCTTAGTAGGAAACCTGGACTACCTTTCGTTCTTGATGTCTTTCCTGAGTGTATGCAAAATGAGGAATTATATTAGAAAAAGTAAACCAAATCTATTATGCAAATTATAAGATCTCTAACCTTTTCAAGGGAACTTGGATGCTGTTGCTATTGCAGGTAGAGCTGGGTAATAGGTCGTGTCGGGTCGGGTTCGTGTTCGTGTCGAACTTAAACGGGTTGAAGATTTCTCGACCTGAACCTAACCTGTTTATTAAACGGGTTGAAAAGCCTTGACCTGTACTCATTTAATTTTTAAACGGGTTGACCCGCTTAACCCGTTTAAGATAACCAAGTCAAGTTCAGTTGGCTAATTAACCATTTACACATTTAATATCTTCAACTAATACGTAATTATAGTGTTAGAAATTAAGTTTACATATCACATTAAATAATTACTCTTTAAAATTCCTCTAATTCGCCATAATTCACAATTTTAAAAATTTTTATATTCTTAATTATCTAATAAAAAGTAAATGGATAAATGATAAATGAAAAAATGAGTTGAGTTATTTAACTCATTTAATTAAACGGGTTAAATAGGTATTTTTTCGTGTCGAGATTCTCAACCTGAATCTAACCCGTTTAATTAAACGGGTTGAACGTGTCAACCCATTTAATTAAACGGGTGAAAAATTTATACCCAAACCCACTTAATTTCGTGTCAGGTTCAGGTCGGTAATCGTGTCGGATCAGCTTTTTCCAGCTCTAATTGTAGGTCAATGCGAAGAAGGCATGTGCAATGGGTATAGAGAGAGTGAGAGAGAGACAAATTGTGAAAAGGGGAAGAGAGATTCAAACTGTACTTCTCTTGTGTGGGGGAAAGTGGGTGTAACGGCTTGACTGAGTTGGATACTGTGTTTTCTATTCGCTAGCTTAAGATTTTTAGGGTGTAACCTTGTAACTCCCATCAGTGTTTGTCGGTAATGGGATTGAGGGGCCTGTTGGATTTTTTTTTTAAAGAAATTAGTTTTAATTGGGAGATATGTGTGGTGGGGATTGAAGCAATGGTGGTGATGTATTGAGTAACCGAAAATTAACGGGAAAGCAGTGAAGTAAACAACCAAGAGTGGAGCAGTTACCTCCAAAAAAAGAAAAAATATGAGTAGAGGAGTTACGAAGAGAACGTGACTGATTTTCAAGAGAGAGAGAGGGAGTGAGGGTGTGTTGGGATTCGAAAATTCTGGAGGTTGACCATAAAAAATAACGTTCAAAAAGTTATATAATTAACGGCTGAGATTTTCAACAAAAATAGATCAACAGCTGCAACTTACTTAGGTTCCGCAATTCAAGGAGGAAGAGTCAACCGAACATCTCTTTTATATTATATAATAGATATAGATATCTGTACTATACATAATCTTTTAATAACCATCAAATGTTGCCATGAGAGTAAATTTCGATTTTTATGTAATGTGGGCAATCTATTGAATACAACTTTAAAAAAGAAACCCACTATGTCCTAAATACTTGCCAGGTTGTTTCTCATCTTTTTATGTCTCCCAGTATTCAGTCCCTTTCTTCCTATCTCTCTTTCTCTCTCTATCTTTTAGACTCTGGTCACCGAAACCTAAAGGCATCACCTTCTTCCCCCGTCTCTTAGAAATTGTCGCTTTGATTTCTCATCTTTCACAATCTTCCGTTCTTCCTTTTTCATTAACAAAGGGTTAAACAAAGTCACTGTGGTATACAATTGAGTCTAGGCTTGAGTCGGAGGTTAAAGACTTAGTCCATAGCCTCAACTGAGCTTTCAGTAATTTTTTTTCCTTAATTTTGAATAGATCCTTTTACGATTTCTTATGTGAGATTTCAAAAATTGAAATTCAAAATTTTTAGATCTGAGATTGCACTTTAGAAATTTAGATATTCCGATCTTATATTCCATCTCGTCGAGTATTCTACATGCATATCGGGACCTAAGTGAAATCTTAATGTTGTGGTTTATAGTGTTACAATCTGTTTCTTTCTGGTTAAATTTGTGGTGCTAAAAGCTAATAATACAGTGTTTTCTTTTTTTTTTTGGTTTTTTATTTTGTTGAACGCTGTCAAGGGGGGGAGGATGAGATGGTCAACAACAAAGGCTCAAAAGGAGGTGGGATGAGATGCACGCCAAGAAAAAGCTTCAAAAGCACGTGGGTTCAAATCAGTGGCTAAAAATCTCTATTTTAATTCTAAATAATCTCAGCATGTATGTGAGATGAGATTCGCCAATTCCCAATTCATTTTTTTTATTAATTTATCATTTCCCTCCTGACAATTACTTTAGTGGGGTAGTGTTGAATTAGATACCTAATTGGTAAGCACAAGCCAGAAAGCAAAGCTAAAGAAGATGACTTGGATTTTGAGAGCCATTATGGTATAGAGAGATTGAAATCTAAAGTGAGTAGTTTAGCTCATAGCTAGCAATTGCCCATCATTTATACATAAATTAAGGACATGACTTAGGCAAAAATAAAGTAATTATAGACTTAATATTGTATATAAATGAAACCAAAAATCCAGTATGAGTTAGGCAAGCATTAATTTTAGGAGAATTTGATTAGGCGTGCATGATCAAATGATGCAACTTAACAACTTAGCTTTAAGTAAAGTTTTAGTAGCTTGGCTTTAAGTAAAGTTTTAGCATCTTGGATGGCGGTTTCATATTTGCCATAAATCTCACAATTTAGGAGCTCCTGTGCAAGTGGTTATTCCTTTTCAATGGTCCTTTTTGGGATCTAGGCTAGGATATGCATCTGCTTTCAGCGTCTTACGCATAGCCTCTACAATTTCTCTACTCTAGTTTTGCTTATTGTTCTTCATGTGTTAGACACAAGATTGAGAAGGTGAACCTTTACTTTGCTAAGCTTAAGGTTGTAACTTTAGTATTGAAGTCCACAAACCTGATGTTGTACCATTGTTGGGTTTCATGGCTATTCCTTCTCTTTGATTGCTTTTATTGCTTTTCATAAGACACTAATAACAGATGCATATCCTAGCATGGATCCCAAAAAGGACCATTGAAAAGGAACATCCACTTGCGCAGGAGCTCCTAAATTGTGAGAGTTATGATAAATATGAAACCGTCCATCCAATATTATACATAAATGAAGCCAAAAATCTAGTATGAGTTAGGCAAACATTAACTTTAGGAGAATTTGATTAGGAGTACATGATCAAATGATGCAACTTAACAACTTAGCTTTAAGTAAAGTTTTAGTAGCTTGGCCTTAAGTGAAGTTTTAGCATCTTGGATGGGCGGTTTCATATGTGCTATGAATCTCATAATTTAGGAGCTCTTGTGCAAGCGGTTGTTCCTTTTCAATGGTCCTTTTTGGGATCTAGGCTAGGATATGCATCTACTATCAACGTCTTATGCATAGCGCCTACAATTTCTCTATTCTATTGTAATTTTGCTTATTATACTTCATGTGTCAGACACAAGATTAAGAAGGTGATCCTTTACTTTGATAAGCTAAAGGTTGTAACTTTAGTGTTGAAATCCAAAAACATGATGTTGTACCATTGTTGGGTTCGGTTTCATAAGGCACTGATAACAGATGCATGTCCTAACCTGGATCCCAAAAAGCACCACTGAAAAGGAACTTGCGCAGGAGCTCCAAATTTTGAGATTTATGGCAAATATGAAACCACCCATCCAATATTGTACATAAACGAAGCCAAAAATCCAGTATGAGTTAGGCAAGCATTAATTTCAGGAGAATTTGATTAGGAGTAGATGATCAAATGATGCAACTTAACAACTTAGCTTTAAGTAAAGTTTTAGTAGCTTGACCTTAAGTAAAGTTTTAGCATCTTGGATGGGCTGTTTCATATTTGCCATAAATCTCACAATTTAGGAGCTCCTGTGCAAGTGGTTATTCCTTTTCAATGGTCCTTTTTGGGATCCAGGCTAGGATATGCATCTGCTATCAGCGTCTTACGTATAGCCTCTACAATTTCTCTATCCTATTTTTGCTTATTGTTCTTCATGTGTTAGATACAAGATTGAGAAGGTGAACCTTTACTTTACTAAGCTTAAGGTTGTAACTTTAGTGTTGAAATCCAAAAACCTGATGTTGTACCGTTGTTGGGTTTCATGGCTATTCCTTCTCTTTGATTACTTTTATTGCATTTCATAAGACACTAATAACATATGCATATCCTAGCCTGGATCCCAAAAAGGCCACTGAAAAGGAACAACCACTTGCACAGGAGCTCCTAAATTGTGAGAGTTATGACAAATATGAAACCGTCCATCCAATATTATACATAAATGAAGCCAAAAATCTAGTATGAGTTAGGCAAGCATTAACTTTAGGAGAATTTGATTAGGAGTACATGATCAAATGATGCAACCTGACAACTTAGCTTTACGTAAAGTTTTAGTAGCTTGGCTTTAAGTGAAGTTTTAGCATCTTGGATGGGCGGTTTCATATGTGCCATAAATCTCACAATTTTGGAGCTCTTGTGCAAGTGGTTGTTCCTTTTCAATGGTCCTTTTTGGGATCTAGGCTAGGATTTGCATCTACTATCAGCGTCTTATGCATAGCCCTGACAATTTCTCTATTCTATTTTAATTTTGCTTATTATTCTTCATGTGTCAGACACAAAATTGAGAAGGTGAACCTTTACTTTGATAAGCTAAAGGTTGTAACTTTAGTGTTGAAATCCAAAAACATGATGTTGTGCCATTTTTGGGTTTCAGGGTCATTCTTTCTCTTTGATTACTTTTATTCAGTTTCATAAGGCACTGATAACATATGCATGTCCTAGCCTGGATCCCAAAAAGCACCACTGAAAAGGAACAACCACTTGCGCAGGAGCTCCAAATTTTGAGATTTATGGCAAATATGAAACCACCCATCTAATATTGTACATAAACGAAGCCAAAAATCCAGTATGAGTTAGGCAAGCATTAATTTTAGGAGAATTTGATTAGGAGTAGATGATCAAATGATGCAACTTAACAACTTAGCTTTAAGTAAAGTTTTAGTAGCTTCACCTTAAGTAAAGTTTTAGCATCCTGGATGGCTGTTTCATATTTGCCATAAATCTCACAATTTAGGAGCTCCTGTGCAAGTGGTTGTTCCTTTTCAATGGTCCTTTTTGGGATCCAGGCTAGGATATGCATATGCTATCAGTGTCTTATGCATAGCCTCTCCCATTTCTCTATTCTATTTTTGCTAATTGTTCTTCATGTGTTAGGCACGAGATTGAGAAGGTGAACCTTTACTTTGCTAAGCTTAAGGTTGTAACTTTAGTGTTGAAATCCAAAAACCAGATGTTGTACCATTGTTGGGTTTTATGGCTATTCCTTCTCTTTAATTTCTTTTATTGCGTTTCATAAGACACAAATAACAGATGCATATCCTAGCGTGGATCCCAAAAAGGACCATTGAAAAGGAACATCCCGTTGCAGAGGAGCTCCCAAATTATGAGATTTATGACAAATATGAAACCGCCCATCCAATATTGTACCTAAATGAAGCCAAAAACCCAGTATGAGTTAAGCAAGCATTAATTTCAGGGGAATTTTATTAGGAGTGCATGATCAATTGATGCAACTTAGCAACTTAGCTTTAAGTAAAGTTTTAGAAGCTTGGCTTTAAGTAAAGTTTTAGCATCTTGGATGGGCAGTTTCATATTTCCCATAAATCTCACAATTTAGGAGCTCCGGTGCTAGTGGTTGTTCCTTTTCAATGGTCCTTTTTGGGATCCAGGCTAGGATATGCATCTATTATCAGCGTCTTAACCATAACCTCTATAATTTCTCTATTCTATTTTTGCTTATTGTTCTTTATGTGTTAGGCACGAGATTGAGAAGGTGAACCTTTACTTTGATAAGCTAAATGTTGTAACTTTATTTTTGAAATCCAAAAACCTGACATTGTACCATTGTTGGGTTTCATGGCTATTCCTTCTCTTTGATTACTTTTATTCGGTTTCATAAGACACTGATAACAAATGCATATCCTAGCCTGGATCCCAAAAAGGACCACTGAAAAGGAACAACCACTTGCACAGGAGCTCCCAAACTGTGAGATTTATGGTAAATATGAAACCGCCCATCCAATATTGTATAAAAACAAAGCCTAAAATCCAATATGAGTTAGGCAAGCATTAATTTCAAGAGAATTTGATTAGGAGTCCATGATCAAATGATGCAACTTAACAACTTAGCTTTAAGTAAAGTTTTAGTAGCTTGGCCTTAAGTAAAGTTTTAGCATCTTGGATGGGTGTTTTCATCTTTGCCATAAATCTCATAATTTAGGAGCTCCTGTGCAAGTGGTTGTTCCTTTTCAATGGTCCTTTTTGGGATCCAGGATAGGATACGCATCCACTATCAGTGTCTTATGCGTAGCCTCTACGATTTCTCTATTCTATTTTTGCTTATTGTTCTTCATGTGCTAGACACGAGATTGAGAAGGTGAACCTTTACTTTGCCAAGCTAAAGGTTGTAACTTTAGTGTCGAAATCCAAAAACCTGATGTTGTACCATTGTTGGGTTTCATAGGTATTCCTTCTCTTTGATTACTTTTATTGCGTTTCATGAGACACTAATAACAGATGCATAACCTACCCTAGATCCTAAAATGGACCTTTAAAAAGGAACAGCCACTTGCACAGGAGCTCCCAAATTCTAAGATTTATGACAAATATGAAACAGCCTATCCAATATTGTACATAAATGAAGCCAAAAATCGAGTATGAGTTAGGCAAGCATTAATTTCAGGAGAATTTGATTAGGAGTACATGATCAAATGATGCAACTTAACAACTTAGCTTTAACTAAAGTTTTAGTAGCTTGGCTTTAAGTAACGTTTTAGGATCTTGGATGGGAGGTTTCATATTTGCCATAAATCTCACAATTTGGGAGCTCCTGTGCAAGTGGTTGTTCCTTTTCAATGGTCCTTTTTGGGATCCAGGCTAGGATGTGCATTTGCTATCAGTGTCTTATGCATAGCCTCTACGATTTCTCTATTCTATTTTTGCTTATTGTTCTTCATGTGTTAGACATGAGATTGAGGAGGTGAACCTGTACTGTGATAAGCTAAAGGTTGTAACTTTAGTGTTGAAATCCAAAAACATGATGTTGTACCATTGTTAGGTTTCATGGCTATTCCTTCTCTTTGATTACTTTTATTGGGTTTCATAAGGCACTGATAACAGATGTATATCCTAGCTTAGATCCCAAAAAGAATCATTGAAAAGGAACAACCACGGGCACAGGAGCTCCCAAATTGTCAGATTTATGGCAACTATGAAACTGCCCATCCAATGTTGCACATAAATGAAGCCAAAAATCCAGTATGAGTTAGACAAGCATTAATTTCAGGAGAATTTGATTAGGCGTACATGATCAAATGATGTTACTTAACAACTTAGATTTAAGTAAAGTTTTAGTAGCTTGGCTTTAAGTAAAGTTTTAGCATCTTGGATAGGCAGTTTCATATTTGCCATAAATCTCACAATTTAGAAGCTCCTATGCTAGTGGTTGTTCCTTTTCAATGGTCCTTTTTGGGATTTAGGCTAGGATTTGCATCTGCTATCAGTGTCTTATGCATAGCCTCTACAATTTCTCTATTCTATTTTTGCTTACTGTTCTTTATGTGTTAGACACGAGATTGAGATGATGAACCTTTACTTTGATAAGCTAAAGGTTGTAACTTTAGTGTTGAAATCCAAAAAGCTAATGTTGTACCATTGTTGGGTTTCATGGCTGTTCATTCTCTTTGATTACTTTTATTGGGTTTCATGGCTATTTGAATAAATAAACTTTTGCATGATCATACTTTAGCTTAGAGACTGTTTAACCATTTGAGATCAATTCAAATATTGAAGATTGTATTTTTTTGCCCATGGTATTGAGTTAAGAGTTTCAAGAAAATAAAATTTCTTTCAAATGTGCACCAGGTTGTATGTATCTTTAGTGGTTACGATTACCCTTTCCTCTTGGATGCTATTGGATAATGTTTAAAATGTAGTGCCAGGTTGTATGTATCTTTAGTGGTTACCATTTCCCTTTACATTTGGGTGCTATTGCATAATGTTCAAAATGTAGTGCTGGGTTTCATCATAATTACCTTTTAGTATGATCCCTGGGTCCTAAACAATTAACATCAATTATGTAAAAGAAGTTAAACTGGATTCCTTGATTTTAGCTCAACTGAGCAAGGATCACCTTGAAATAACCCTCAATCACCTTATCCCTTTTATCGATTTCAAATCAGGCCTTGAACTGGATGCAGAAACCTAGAAGGTTTGGCTGGAAGGTTCACCATGCTGAACAAAGCCATAATATTGTTCTTACTTAACTGGATAGTCAATCTTCTAGCTTCCTCAATGAAGATATTCCATGTTGTGGG
The DNA here is from genome assembly GCA_029747015.1 of Carnegiea gigantea. NCBI lineage: Eukaryota > Viridiplantae > Streptophyta > Magnoliopsida > Caryophyllales > Cactaceae > Carnegiea > Carnegiea gigantea. The sequence continues at coordinate 300,838 of JAKOGI010000219.1, forward strand.
TTTATACATTCATCCATGTGCTCCTTTTAGTCTTTTGGATTATATTGATGAACTGTTAGGTTGTGATGTTTTTTGGAAATGTTTAGATAGGAAGATATGTTTATGTTGTAAGCTTTTTAACTTCCATATTTGGGTATTAATTAGAAGCCTCTAAGTCTTTCATTGTTAGTTTTAGGTTATAGTACTGTTAACCTTCCCCCCCCCCCAAAACACGAAAGACAAACATAATTTGAAGGGTGTCTGGCATGAGATAAAAGGTAGACTGTTATAGATGATCACAATTACTAACTTAAATCAGTTGAATGATTCAGCAAATTCTTCTATTTGGTTAGCAGACTAAGGATTGAGTAATTTTGCTAATGGATTGAGGAGATTCTAGTCTCTATTTCATATATGGCTTTATGGGAGACCTAGAGTTGAGTGCATTGCTAGCCCAAATTGAGTGCATAATAAAAACCACTTGGCCCAGATTGAGGATGTGCAATGGAAGGCCTAGCTATTTGTTCTTTTAAACTTGCATTTATCCATTTGCTCCACTGTCGTTGAGCTGGATGCTTAGATTAATGACTAGATATTGTAGGTATTGAGATCTTGAGTTCGACACCTACGAGCCACAAATTGCAAGGTAAGTTGATTATTTTAAAACAAAAACCTTTACCTTTCTAACTTTTAAAAACAAAAAACTTTCATTGCAATATTTGCTTAGTTTTTTGTAAAATATTCTATTAGTCAAATTTTAATTGTTTATATTAAATTTTGTGCACAAAAATTTATTCACTAAGTACTACTATATTGTCCACCAAACCTGATCTATTAATACTAAAGACTGCTCAACTTTTCATCAAAAATTAACCTATTGTACTTTAAAATTTTGAAAACTTTGATCACTAAATCATGTCAAATTTTTCACTTGAAAAATTTATCGACCAAAAGTTTTTCACTACAATAGTGATATTGTTCACTAAAAGTTAAATACTATTCACTTAACAACCAATTATTCAGTAAAACTCACCCTATTGTTCATTAAATGCTAACTTACTAGTAAGGAAACTTTAACCTATTGTTCACACAAAATTACCATATTGTTCACTAAATAATAGTTCATAGTCTGCTGAAAAGTACCGTACAGTTTACAACGTTTATTATAGGCTAAAATCTTAATATGTAAATTAAACATATAATAATATAATGCATGGGACCTGTGTTTTGCACAATGCATGTGTGGAACCTTCATAAATTTTACAAATAACAGCTAAGAAATCTACTTGCAACATGAGGCACGTTGAGAGATATGTTTTTCTTATAACTTTAAGGTCCTTATTAGACAGTAATTGAAGACATTAGGTACTTTCAAAGTACTTAGCTTGAGATTTTGGGGGAGTGGGATCTTACAGAGAAGGGGGTTAATTTCATTTTTTAAATTGGATATAGATTTATTTTAGATTTATTGACAAATAAAGGCAAAAGTGGATCTTTTGCTTTATTTGATGGTTAGTCCTTATATAATGCCTAGGAATTCAAGAAGCCCCAGCGGTATCATGGTGTTCCTAATTGGCTTTTAATCTAGATTTTCTATAATAGGTTAAAGTAATCACTGAAGATTTCTATAGATGCTGCAGCTGGAAATGCTCTTATGGGGAGGTCAGCCAAATGTCACGGGTTGATAATTCACTCAAACTTAGACCCGTGCGGCCTAGCAAACTTTGCTTGGGATTCTTGCTTTGTTTACTAGTAAGCCTTAAGGATGCTTAACTTAGCCTTTGAGGAGCTAAGTAAGCACACTCACACTCTAAGAAAGCTTTAGAGAGAGAAAGTAGAGAGAGAAGGAGTTTGGGAGAATGCTTTGTATTGCACTTGAATGCTTGGTTACAAATGAGCCCCCTTGGGGGGTATTTATACACTACCACCTCCTCAATGGACGGTGGAGATCTAATTGATCCTACGGTTGATATTGTACATCCAGAATATTCTATACAAATATCTAAGGTTCTACACAAGTGTGGAGTTGTGTGGAACCTTCTGGTACCTTGGAGGACCCTCTAGAACATACTCTAAGGAAATCCAGGGCATTCTAGAGTATTCTAGAGCGATCCGTGACATCCTCCCCACCTAATCCGGCAACGTCCTCGTTGCTTTTTTGTCCTCGTACGCGTGAATTTGCTCCTTGAATTGCCACAAGTGTTGGACGGGTTCCCAGCTCGCCTAGCTCTCGGGTAGTCCTTTCCACTTGACAAGGAGTTCATGAGTTGGTGGTTGGTGGGAATGTCGCACCACTCGATCGGCTAGGGCCTCTTCCACTTCCTTGTCATGTTGCACCTTCATGCCTAAAGGTGCCCGGTGTGAGATGCTTCAACTTGGATCCACATTGTCCCCATGATAAGGTTTGAGTAGGCTCACATGAAAGACGGGGTGGTACTTGATCTTGGGAGGCAACTCCACCTTGTAAGCTTGCGCCCCCACCTTCTTGAGGATGGGGAAAGGCCCCTCATATCGGCGAATGAGACCTCGATGCCGGCCGCTTAACCTCGCATGATTATACATCTTAACAAGCACGAGGTCTCCTACTTGTAACTCCCTTGGGCGCCTCTTTTTATCAGCCCACTTCTTCATTTTCTTGGAGGCTTTCTCCAAGTAAGCTCGAGCCACCCCCACTTGGTCATTCCAGTCCTTGGCAAACTTGTAGGCGGGTGGACTCGGTCCCCGGTATCCTGTGGCAAGAGAACTGAGGGTCAACGGTTGTTGCCCCGTAACAATCTCAAACGGACTCTGGCCCGTGGACTCGCTCCTTTGTAGGTTATATGAGAATTGGGCCGCATCAAGCAACTTAGCCCAATCCTTTTGGTTGGCACTCATACAGTGCCTTAAGTAAAGCTCTAAGAAATCATTGGCCCTCTCAGTCTGTCTATCACTTTGGGGATGGAAGCTAGTAGAGAAGTTAAGCTCGGACCCCATGAGTTTGAATAACTCGGTCCAAAATCGTCCCGTGAACCGAGTGTCCCGATCACTCACAATTGATCGAGGTAAGCCTCAATACTTGACCACATGTTTGAAGAATAAATAGGCAGTTTGCTCGGCGGAACATTCCTTGGGTGCGGGAATGAAAGTGGCATACTTAGAGTATCGGTCCACCACTACAAGCACCCAATTATATCCCTCACTCGTGGGTAACCCCACGATGAAGTCCATAGAGATGCTTTCCCACGGTCTTTCGGGAATGGGAAGAGGCTCCAATAGTCCCGCAGGTGTACCTTGCTCTACTTTGTCTTGTTGACACACAAGACAAGTCTTCACATAGGCCTCCACATCATCCTTCAAGTGGGGCCAATAGTAGGAATCTCCTACGAGGGCAAGTGTGCGGTGTATGCCCGGATGGCCCGCCCACTTGCTATCATGACACTCCTTCATGACTTCCCACCGAAGGTTGTCATATGAAGGAATATAGATGCGCTTGCCCTTAGTGCGGATCAAGCCATCTTCCTGCCCAAAATCTCCGTGTCTTGCCCTCCTTGACAAGTTGGATGATGGTCTGGGCAAGAGAATCATGTTGGAGTCCCTCCTTAAGGCAGTCCTGTAGGTTGCCTTGAGGGCGACTGATGTTGGCAAGTTCACCCTTGCGGCTCAAGGCATCGGCCACTAGGTTGGCACATCTTGGCTTATACTCCATAACATAGTCAAACTCGGCCAGGAAATCTTGCCACCGGGCTTGCTTGGGAGTCAGCTTCTTCTGAGTTTGGAAGTAACTTGTGGCTACATTGTTGGTCTTGATTGTAAACTTACTCCCTAGCAAGTAATGCCTCCATGTGTGGAGACAATGTATAACCGCGGTCATCTCCTTTTCTTGGACCGTGTACCGCCTCTCGGTGTCATTTAGCTTCCGACTCTCAAAGGCAATAGGATGACCATCTTGCATCAAGACACCGCCAATGGCGAAGTCGGAAGCATCCGTGTGTAGTTCAAAAGGCTTGTTGAGGTCGGGGAGAGAGAGAACGGGCTCCTCCGTGATAGCCTTCTTCAAGGCATTAAAGGCATGGTGGCATTCTTGACTCCACGTCCATCCTCTTCCTGTCTTTAACAAGTCGGTGAGAGGGGCGGCTATCGCGGAATATCCCTTGATGAACCGTCGGTAATAGTTCACCAAGCCAAGGAAAGATCTTAACTCGGTGACTTTCGTTGGTGGCTCCCATTCAAGGATGGCCTTGACTTTTGCCGGGTCCATGCGTAGCTTGCCTCTACCAATTATGTGACCCAAGAAAGGCACCTCTTCTTGTGCGAAGGAGCACTTTTCTTTCTTTACATAAAGTTGGTTATCCCTTAAAGTTCGGAACACTTCCCGCAAGTGTCCCACATGCTCCTCCAAGGACTTGCTATAGATGACAATGTCATCAAGATACACAACGACGAAGCGATCAAGGAAAGGAGCAAGTACCTTGTTCATGAGGGTGCAAAATGTGGCCGGTGCATTTGTAAGGACAAAGGGCATGACAAGGAACTCGTATGAACCATAACGTGTCACACATGCCGTCTTTGGCTCATCCCCTTCGGCTATACGGACTTGATAGTACCCACTCCTCAAATCGAGCTTTGTAAAGTACCTTGCATCTCCGAGTTGATCAAACAAGTCATCGATGCGAGGGATGGGATATTTGTTCTTGATGGTGACTTTGTTGAGGGCCCGATAGTCGATGCATAGATGAAGAGAACCATCATATTTCTTTTGGAATAATACCGGCGCACCATAAGGAGATTTGGAGGGACGAATGTAACTGGCATTAAGTAACTCCTTCAGCTGTCTCCTTAGCTCCTCGAGTTCCGGAGGTGCCATTCGGTAAGGAGGAAATGCGGGTGGCTTAGCCCCCACCTCTAACTCAATAGAATGATCGACTTCCTTTCTTGGGGGAAGCCTCTTGGGTAACTCGGCGGGCATGACGTCTTTGAACTCACCAAGTGCCTCTTGGATGACCTTGGGGGCTTGAACTTCCTTGGGTTCCTCCTTCATCTTAAGAGTAGCAAGGAAAGTTGGTTCCTTTTTCTTCAGTCCCTTAGAAAACTGAAGGGCGGAGAGCATGTTGCCTTCATCGATGCCCCTCTTCACGGGAACATTACAAGGTTGTCCCGTCTCCATGATGCACAAGGTGTCGGTGTAAGGTACCAAGTGTGCCTTCACAGCGTCAAGACAATCGATGCCCAAATAGAATTTCTTGTCATCTAAGGGGGCAACGGTGATATCGACCTTACCTTTCCACTGGCCGATTTGAATGGGGGTGCCACGAGCAACTCCATGGATAGGGAGGCTCCTAGCATTGACTCCCTTTACATATCCTCCCTCTTTAATGTAGGAGAGGCCAACCTCATCGGCAAGCTCCTTGGCCATATAGACCGTGTCAGCACCCGTATCTAACAATGCTTGGAGAGGCTTACCGTTGATAAGGGTCTCCACGTACATGCGCCTACGAGATTGTTTCTCTACTTTTGCATGGATCGCATTGAGTAGCTTGAGGGAAGCAATCTTCTTCTCCTCTTGCTCCTCTTCTTTTTGGACAATGGCGGCAAGCTTACCCTTTTTGGGACATTCAAAGACCCGGTGTGGACCGTTGCATAGGAAACATGAATACTTCCGGGGTGCGTCGTTCTTCTTGCCTTTTCCTTTGTCTGTAGAGGGTTTGTCCCTCTTGGGGGACTTGTCTCGGTCTCCCCCACCTTTGCCGCTCCCACTATTCTTCTTGCCTTGTCCTTTTGACGAGTCTCTCTTGTACTCGTTTAGCGACTCGGCGGCGGCAACTGCGGAGGCGAGGTCTTGCACACCACGCCTTTCCAACTCGATCTTGGCCCAACCACTTAGGCCATCTAGGAAGGCGAATAAGGCGTCTTCCTCCCCCATGTTTGGGATCTCCAAGAGAAGCTCCTGGAATTCCCTCACATACTCACGAAGGTGGCCCTCCTTGTGTTGGAGGCGCCTCAACTTGGCCCGGGCTTCCTTTACCGCGTCCTTTGGATAGAATTGCTCTTTGAGCTCCCTCTTGAATCCATCCCAAGTGGTGATGGGAGTGGACCGTCGGTTGACATCGTCGCACCTTCGACGCCACCAAACAAGAGCAATGTCTTTAAGAGAGAAGGAAGCCAGGTTTACCTTTTGTGCTTCATCGGTGATACCTACCGCTCTAAAGTAGGCCTCGAACTTCCAAAAGAAGTTGTCAATCTCCCTCGCGCTCCTGGCCCCGTTGTAGGTTGGGGTTTGGAGCGCATTCACCTTTGGGGTGGTGGACACTTGACCTGATCCACCATTGCCTGCGTTGGCCACCGCGGCCATGCATACTTTGAGTTGGGTTTCCAAGGCCTCAACCCTTGCCTTGTACGCCTCAATCTCGGATTTACAAGCTACCACCTCGGCTTTGCAAGCTTGGAGCTCTCCATCCCGAAGAGCTCGGACCTCCTCATCGACATTACTTGCTAAGGATTTCACAGCCTCTTGCACCTCTGCACGGAACTCCTCCAAGTCCCCCGTGGACGCGAGCTCCTCGATGCGCTTCTCCATGTCATCCACCCTTCCCGTGAGGTCTGACATGGAGTGGTTAATCTTCGCAAGCTTGTCATCTACAAGGATCGACAAGTCCTTGTTCTTATCCTTGCCCTTCTTTCCTCCTTGTTGAGGATTGCCAGCATCAGTGACACTTGAAGCCATGGATCTCCCGAACCAAGGCTCTGATACCAACTGTCAGGGGTTGATAATTCACTCAAACTTAGACCCGTGCGGCCTAGCAAACTTTGCTTGGGATTCTTGCTTTGTTTACTAGTAAGCCTTAAGGATGCTTAACTTAGCCTTTGAGGAGCTAAGTAAGCACACTCACACTCTAAGAAAGTTTTAGAGAGAGAAAGTAGAGAGAGAAGGAGTTTGGGAGAATGCTTTGTATTGCACTTGAATGCTTGGTTACAAATGAGCCCCCTTGGGGGGCTATTTATACACTACCACCTCCTCAATGGACGGTGGAGATCTAATTGATCCTACGGTTGATATTGTATATCCAGAATATTCTATACAAATATCTAAGGTTCTACACAAGTGTGGAGTTGTGTGGAACCTTCTGGTACCTTGGAGGACCCTCTAGAACATACTCTAAGGAAATCCAGGGCATTCTAGAGTATTCTAGAGCGATCCGTGACACAAAGTACCAGAGGCTCTCTTGAGAAGAGGGCTTCTAACAATCATTGCTAGTCCAACAAGCAGGTACCTCCTAGAAAGGGTGGTGGAAAATTCAATGTTGTTGCTGTGGCTTACCTGGCTCATAAGGTGGATGACCCTAGTGCTTATATCCCTACATGTTCTTTCATGTTGTTCATATAAGGGTGGAGATGTCTGTGAACTTTGTGGTGTATAGGGACATATAGCTACTGACTGCAAAACTGGTCCTCTTACAATTGAACAAGCCAGGGCCCTATAGAACTTCAACCTATGACTTCATTGAAAAATTTAACACTATCATTCGTAATAAGTTACTTCTTAAGCCTTCAATCTTAACAGTTTCTTTATGCCTTGTGCTATTAGAGATGTGGTCATTAGCAAGGCCTCGTGTAATCTTAGGGAAACTGTTAGGGAAACTGTGAGTCTTGTGCCCTACTCTATTTGTTGAAGACTTTAGGTGGGAAAATTGAAACCCATCACTATCTCTATTTAGCTAGCAGATTGTTCAATGAAGTATCCAACGGGAGTTTTAGAAGATGTGCCCCGGGGGGTTAGCAAGTTTTTTATTTTATGTCGTTTCATAGTGATGGAAATGAAGGATGATGCCCACATCCATATCACCTTAGCAACACCATTCTTAGCCAAATCTAATGCTATGGTTGATGTAAAGAATCGTAAGTTTTCTCCCTGTAGGTTGGGGAAGAGAAACAAGAGTTCAATCTCACACAAGCCATAGTCTCTCTTGTTTAGGGATGGTAATGAAATCCGTACCCATTTAAAACCGCAAAACCTATCCCATTTAAAACCCAAATGGATGGTGAAAATGGATTTTAAATGGGTACAGGGTGGGTATTTGCAAATGGGTATGGGTATGGGTATAGCCTTCACCCGCCCTATACCCGTACCCTACAAGTACCCGTTTTTATAATAAGATGAAAAAATTATTTTTGATTAATATTTTTCCTATTTAAGTCCAACCCAAACTGTTATAATAAAAAATTGGTCAACAATGTATTTGATTGATTCCCAAAATATCACAAGTTTATAATCTTATAATGATAAAAATATATATCGCACTTAGATATGGGTTTCATACGGGTATTAATTTCCATTCTCTATGTGAACCCAAATAAAACCCGCAAACCCGCAAAACCCGATGGGTATAGGTATGGGTTTTATTTTTTAATACTCGATGGGTTCGGGTACAGGTATGGGTATGATTTTTGAAAATGGTATGGGTAAGGGTACGGTTCAACCCGCCCAATACCCGCCCCATTGCCATCCCTACTCTTGTTCTAGAATAAGTTTGCTTTTAGGTCAATATTCTTAATAAGCACTCCTGAAGAGAAGGTGACACCTAGTTCTCCAATGAGCCCTTTAGAGGCATGTTTGGTTGGCTTCGGTATAAGTTTGGGAAACATCGGGGCGAGGAGAAGGAGACCTAGGTAAGGATCCTTAGTTTAACTCCAACATACTTGCCCAGGCAATAGCATAGGAGATTCTCAATATAGAGGTTCATGCCTGGAATAAGTTAAGAACGAGCCCTCGAGGTAGAGTTAAAACCTCTACTTCCCCACTTGAGGCATGAGTTTCTTAGCCTTGATCATCCATTTCCTGTTATTATTAATGATAAACTTGATGGTAAACAACTTGAGCAATTTCTAGATGCCCTTAGAAAGCATTGAGGTTTCATAGGTTATAACATTGGTGACATCAATAAAATCAATCCTTTAGTCTATGTGCCTAGAAATCTTCTTCATGATGGTCGTAACCCTGTAAATCACCCCAAAGGAATTTAAATCCTAATATGCAAGAGACTGTGAAACTACTTAAAGATGGAATCATTTTTTGTATTTCAAATAATGAATAGATAAGCCTAGTTCAAGTACTTTCCAAGAAAGGGGGCATGGTTGTCATCAAGAATGAACATGATGAGTTTATATGTACTAGGACTATAACTTGGTGCATCATATGCATTTATTATAGAAAGCTAAATAAAGCCTATGGCAAGGATCATTTCGCTTGCCATTTTATTAATTAGATTTTAGGAAGGCTGGCTACACATTCCTTCTGTTATTAATTACATGGTTTGTCTAGGTTCTTTTAAATTGCTATCCATCCAACTTACCTAGAGAAGACAAGTTTTACATGCCTTATGGTACCATTTCTTATTAAAAGATGCTCATTAGGTTATGTAATACCTTTGGCACCTTTAAATATGACTGACTACATTGAGAGCATCATAGAAGTGTTCATGAATGATATTCTATAGAGGTACCTTTGATTTGTGTTTGGAACATTTAGCTAAGGTATTCCGTAGATGTGAGGAGTTAATTTTGTTTTGAATTGAAAAAAATGTCATTTCATGGTACATGAAGGGGTTAGGGCATACTGTTTTTAATAGGCGCATTGTAGATATGGCTAATATTGAGTCTAGTAGGCAGTTGCCAACCCCTATTTCTATCAAGATGACTAGAAGCTTTCTTGGCCATGCGAGATTCTGTTGTCACTTTATCAAGAATTTTTCAAAGATCGCCAAGCCTTTAACTCGACTCTTAGATAAAGATGCCCTATTTGATTTTATTGATGAGTGTCTTGTGGCACTTTGCATGATTAAGTAACCTCTTATTTCTACACCATCACCTAATCTTCTGATTAGGGTCTTCTTTTTGAGATCATGTGTGATGCTAGTGACCATAAGGTTAGAGTGGCGTTAGGATATTGGAAGGACAAGAAGCCCTATATAATATACCATGCTAGTAAGATACTTGATGAGGCTCATCAAAACTAAACAACTATTAAAAAACAATTGCTAATAATGGTGTATTTAATTGAAAAGTTAACCTTACTTCTTATGCTTCAAAGTCATTATGTACATCGACCACTCCTCTCATAAGTATCTCATAGAAAAAAATGCAAAGGCTTGGCTCATAAGATGGGGTCTTATTCTTGTACGAGTTTGATTTGGAGATTAGAGACAAGGTAGGAGCTGAGAATGTAGTAAGTGGTCACCTTTCTACATTCACAAGTGAGAGCCATGACCTCCCTATGAATGATGCTTGTTATGATAAAAATCTCCTTGCACTTGCTTTAGGTGTAGTCCCTTGGGCACTAGACATTGCTAATTACTTGGCTTGTAGAATGTTGCCCTTTATTTGACGTACCAGCAAAAGAAAAAGTTCTTCCATTATCTCAAATCTTATTTTTTGGGAGGAGCCTTTTTCTTTTTAAGCATTGCTAGGATAGGACATAACATCACTGTCTCCCTGATGTGGAGGTTCAAAGTGTCATCTCCCACTACTGTGATTCTCGTTACATTTTGGGCATTCTCTAAAACTACGACTAAGGTATTTTAAACTGGAATATTTTGGCCTACATTACGCAAGGACATCAACGTGTATGTCCAAGCATGTGACTGTTGCTAGAAGACGGGAAATATATCTAGGAGGAATAAGATGCTTTTAATTATATCTATGAGATAGAGATTCTTAATGTAGGGGCATTGAATCCATGGGTTCGTTTCCTTCCTCTAGAGGCAACAAGTCTATCATAATGCTCATCGATTATGTTTCCTGAGTGAGTAAAGGCAATTGCTAACACCAACAATGATGCTAGAGTGGTGATGTGGTTCTTTCAAAAAAGTGATTTTTTTCAAGGTAATGTGTACCTACAGTACTAATAGGTGATAGTGGAACCTACTTTATCAAGAAGAAGTTTGAGACCATGTTAAAGAAGAACCAGGTGGATGACAAGGTTAGTTTGGGCTACCATCTCCAAACTAGAGGTATAATAGAGATTTCCAACAGTTGATCATATCTATTGTAGAGAAAATGGCCACAAGATTAAGAAAGGATTGGGTGGATAAGTTGGATGATGCCTCACAGACAATTTAAACAGATTTCAAGTCCATAATTAGTAACACACCATTGTGATTGGTCTTTGGGAAGTCATGCTACCTCGAGGAGTTAGAGTACAAGGCCTTTTGGGCCATCAAGCACCTGAATTTTGATATGAAGGCCATAGAAGAGAATGAGCTTCTTTAACAATGAGCTTGAGGAGACAACAATAGATCTATATCAGAGTGCTTGGATCTATAAAGAGAAGATCAAGAGATGGTAATACAAGGCCATTCGTAGGATAGAATTCCAAGAGGGTAACTTGGTCATCATATTTAATTCAAGGTTAACATTGTTTCGTGGAATTGTTTGCTCAACGTGGTGGGGTTTATTTTAGATGCTAAATTTTTTTTTTCCCACATGGGGCCATTGAAGTGTGGAGTGAGTCCATTAAAGCTTTTAAGACGAATGGACAAGCATGAAGCATTACATTACGGGAAAGCCAGTAGAATGAAAGGTTACTAATACCTTTTAAATGCACCTTATGCCCAGTTTAGGGTAGGGGTCAAGCCTCATACCTTAAACAAACGCTTCTTATGAGGCAACCCAAACCTTGATTACTTTTGAGAAGAAAAAGAAGAAAAAATGAATAAAAAAAGGAAAAAAGTAGACGCATGTTGTTTATATGATGCACCATGTATATTTGCACAACCATGCTATTCACCAGCAAATATTTGAGGTTCCGTGACTAGAATATGACTGGGTTCGTAGTGCAGTTTTTTCATGGCTGTGTAGGCTCATATTTTACAAACAATTACATGAATGATTGTGTATTATTTCATATGTTTGTTTGAAGCCATGTCCCTTTTGTTTTTGAGTATTATTTTTATCTTTTTTTGAACATGTGTTCTCTTTTTAGATTTTTCTTTTGAATCTTCATGTTTCGTACCACTCCCAATGAGGATATTGTAAGATTTAGGTGTGGGGGTGGGGAAACTTTCGCATGTTTTTTTTGAAAAAATCCAAAAAGATTTTCATTTTTAGGGGACGTTTTATACTTTTTCTGATTAGCTTAAATCCCCCCTGCTTTGATTATTAGCTTATATGTAAGCGTGATGTGCATGATGGGTCTCCAGCCTCAGTTTGTCATTCTAAGCCCTAATTCTTACCTAAATTATTCATCATAGATGTATAATCCAATCTTTATTTATCTCTTCATCATTATCTGTAGGTCTTAAGACTTTCATGATTGGCTCTCCCACTTACCTTTGGCACAATTACTCTGGTTTTTGCCATTTTCAAAAAAAAAAAGAAAAAAGAAAAAACATGATGAAAATGAACAAGGAAGGACAAAAAAAGGAAATGAATAAAACTTAGAATGACAAGTATCCCTTTGAGTCATGCACTACTGGGCGTTACCTTTTGAGGCAATAATATTACTAGGAAAGCTTGCTTCCTATGTTAATAAGTCAATAATGTATTTCTTGTCAGTCAAGTGAGATTGAGTTGATTCTGGAGAGCTTAAGTCCTAAGATGATGATGCAATTGCACACAAGTACTGGGATGGATTCACAGTTCTGATGTATAGTGGGGTGAAAAGTTAGTACTTTGATATCATCCATGAGGATCGAGAGTCATGATGTGTACATTATGTCTATGTGCGGGCTAATATCTTTGTTACAAGGATGATTTGGTTCGTTAGAATTTGTACAACATTCTAGTATATACTTGTGTTTTAATTGTTAGCCTAAAAGATTTTCTATTTTTCTTTCTCTTTTTATATTTCTTTTTCAAGATTTCGTATGTATTTTACTTGAAAATCCTTACGAGACCTCACTATTCCACTTGGGAGACTGAGGGGTTTAAAAGGCTTATTGCATATGCTAATTGTAACCGTGATTCCTACGACAGTGAGTTAGGATTTTCGTTTGTCTTATGTTCTATTTCTTTTTAGGTAGTTTAATTGTTTTACTTGAAGACGAGCAAAATCTTGCGTGGGGGTATTTGTTCGTGCTAAAAATATACTATTTTTACAATATCTTTATACCTGATTTATGCTCAAAATAACTGTTATACTTAGATTTTTAATTGATTTTATTTTGTTTTGAGGTTATTAAACAATTCGGAAAAATGCTGGCAAAAGATTTAAAAAAGCCGAAAATGGCATTGGGCTAGATTGGCTCAAATCCGACCCAAAAATCATGAGCCCGGTTTCTTTTATAACCCAAAAAAAGGGAAAACCAAAATTTAAAAAATACCATAAAACTTACGCTTGCAGCACGGGACTCATTCCCCTCCCTCCTTAACTCTTATTTCTCTCTCCTCTCTCAGCTTTCAGAAGCCCAGAAACTCGATTACCCCTCCCAATTTTAGTTCAACCTTTCTCTCTCTCTAACTTATCTCTCTCTCTCTCTTGAACTCACAGCACCATGCACCACCATCTTCGCCACCTGCATTGCCAGCGCAACATGCCACCCACCTTCATCCTCATCTACACCATCTGTCACTCATCAGCCACCAGATTGCGTCATCTCCACTGTCCACGAATCGCCTAGATGCACGACCTAGATGGAAGAAGCTCGAGTATAAAGCAAAGGTTGCAGCGCGAAATTGAGGTTTTGGGAGCTTTTCTTTAGGATTTTAAGTTGTAATTCAAGTTAAATTTTAGCATGATTCCAAGTCAGATGTTCTAGATTTTTTTAACTTCTCGTTGTTTTAATTTCAAATTTTAGATTTGATTTACAATCCAAAACTTTGAAGAATTAATGTAGTTTTGTTAAATTTTGAACCTATTAGATGATTTATGGTTTGAATTCTATATGTTCTGGGTTTAGGATTGCTCGGTTAATCGCTAGTTTTCTTCCCCTTTTTGCTCTAATTTTTCGGTTTTCATTCTAGGTTTAGGAGCTTAATTCGAGTCTTAGCAAATTTAGGGTTATAATTTTTTGATTTTTGCTATCCGAATTTGAAGCCTTAGATTTATTTGGGTTTGAATTTGTTCCAACACTGTCACTGTCCTATTTTCTTAGCAGATTTGGGTGTCAAAACTCCTAAATGGAGTAGTGATTTTGGGATGAGCTTAGGGTTAAGCTGGGATTCCCTCCTTATTTCCCCTGTTTGTATTTCCCCCTTTCCCCTAAATTTTCCCCTATTCGAGTGCTAGACAAGGAGTCAGATGTTGCTCCCTTCCTTCCCCTTTGAATCAGTGATGATGATGGTCGAATTGGCAGAGTGTTCAATGGCAGACTTGTCCCTCTTACCCTTGTCTTCTCTGCTCCAAGTTTTGAGTTGATTGCTCTGTTCCTTTCTTTCTGTTCTCACTCTTTCCCTTGTAGCCCAGTTTTTCTTTTTAGTAGTTTGGTTGCTGTGATTATATTCTGATTTTAGTTTAGTTAATTTAGTTGATTTTAGTTTAGTTTGGTTGATTATGCTCTGATTCGATTATGCTTTATTTTAGTAGTTTTGTTGCTCAGTTACTCATTTTCTCCCCTATTGCCCTTATCTGGGTTTGAAAACTGGAAGGCTCTGATGCGATTACGGTTTGAGATGACACCATTGATTATATTTGGCTTTGATTCGTAGCTGTAAGTTTGAGGGTATTAGTTCAGGGTAAATGATTTAAATTGGTTCTGTTGTCGCTTTATTTCAAATCAAGCTTAAGTCTGATTCTGCATTTTCGTTACTCAATTGATGCTTATATTCGATGCATTTAAACCATTCCCCAAACTTGCTGCCCTCCTCACCTAAACTGGCCTTCATTTGTTTAGTTCAAATTTAGAATGATATGACTTGCTTTCTCCAATTACTTGGCATTTACAATATTGTGTTGTGGCTGGTGACAATTAGTTTCATTTGCAATCTTGATGGTATTGATTTAATTGTGATGTTTGTGGAGTATATTTGATCCTTGGATTGTGCTAGTATTGTTTGCATTTATTATTAGAATGCTTTAATTTGCTATATTTAGATCCTATTAGAGTTTGAGCATAATCAGAGATTGTTTAGAATTTTATCTATTTATAATCTATGTTTTACTTTTTTATTGTTTAATTAGCTTAGACTGACGCTAGAGTAGTTTAAACCCGTGCTAAGTGACCTTAATCTCTCCCATTGTCCCTGTGGAAACGACCCTCAAGTGCTACGACGATAGTCGTATACTTGTGGCATTTTATTTTTCACTCAAGATTATCGTACACTTCGCATGGCTATGTAGAGCGGTATTACACATGCATCAACTCTATTCCTCATCCAAACCTCCTTCTCATCTTCCTCTTTATACTCTGTCACTAACCTGACACCATAACCCCACCACTCACTAATAAAATTCTAACCATATCCAACCCCACTCCAGCTGGGCTATGTCATTCCACTGTCACTCGGCCACTAGTACTGCCCTCATCATGTGTTCTTTCCTCCACCTAATAAGGCCTTGTCGAAAAGCCCTAACCCTACTACCTCTACAAAATCCTTCTTCCCTCTGCTTCCTTCTAACCAATTTTCTAGCTGAATTGCGCCCACTCCACTACTTAATCCATTCTTCTTCCATTCTCTTTCTTTAACCTACTACTCTATTGTTGTTTTGAAGCTTAAGAAGAGAGAAGTTACCCCTTGCTTCCTCATTTGGGCAAAATTTGGGTGCTTCTCACAAGTATTTGTAGTAATGTTATATGTTTTGGTTACCTTTGATTCCCAGCCAAGCTTACATTACTTGGCCTAGTGTTTCTAGCTTCATCTTCTACCTCTATAGCACTCATGAAAAAGGCGAAGCGTAACACCATCATTATCACATCCTCTAGTAGAGTGCCGCCACCACCTCGAGGTAATCGTGCCCACATCCAACTCCCTCATGTTGTGAGTAAGCATGATGTTTAATATCTGAATGATGAACTATGTTGATGTTCTAATGTGCTTGTCTCTCACAAACAAAAGTATGTTAATTCTTGAAGTCACTCATTTGTGGGACAATATGCTTGCTTGTGAATGTGCAATATAAGGTGTATGAACATTTTGTATGGGAGTCTTTCAGTTCGTATGTGGTTGATTTAAGTAAGAGTCATAACAACAGTTTGAGTTATATTTGTTTTCACTTGCTTGATATTAGCCACGAGATGAATTCGACCCATTTTATCTAATTACTTATACTCCCGACTGGTGAGGTGACGGGTTGTGCACGTGGTGAGTATCATTAACGATATTTTCAGAGGGAAACTACGTGTAATGGGTCACCATATGAGGCCTGGTCTGACAGAGCCACATCCATATGCAATCCTATCATTACATTTGGAACCTTACATTCAATACTCTATATGCTTGATGCAATAGCTACAATGTGCCATGGTAGGAAAAGTTGTTTATCCTATGGGAAGGCATACATGGAATCCATGTAGACATAAAACTCATATCATTTCCCACCTTGAGGAGCAAGCTAAGTGCTAATCAGTCATCACAGGCAGTAGTGGTCTTATAACTACTTTGGTTATATATTTCTAGTCTGGGGACAATATTAGTAATACATTGCTTCTCTATAAAGGCAGACATCTTAAATTGTCCTCTAGTTTGAGCACGCAAGTGTTCATAATTATGAGAGATCAAGTGTGGTTTAACCATAATGGTCATGTCGTACTCCCCCTATCTAACTCTATTATGATCAGTATGGTTGATACGTCAAACTAGACTTATAATGATGATGTTGATGTTGAGGGTGATGATGATGATAAGAAGGAGGAGGACATGCTTCAGGATCGAGATAAGGATGACCCAAGCAGGCGAGGATTATGTGGATAATTAGGTGCCTATGACAAGAAGCAGGAGTGTCATTGCCAGACCTTTAAGGATCTCATGACGTCTCCTTTTATAAGTTGCTTACTACATGATTTAAGCGGTTTAAAAGGGGCACGACTACATGTTTAAGGACATGAGTCAATATCACACAAAAAGTTGAGTTACTCTATTGACGAGGCAAGTTCAAGCATCGTGTTTTCTATGCTAATAAGCATTTTCATTATCTTTACCCTTCTTTTGGTTGGAGACCTAGTGCCCAACCTAAGCCCCCCTTATTAAAATGTCAGTATCTCCCCCTTTTTGTTGTTCTTATTACATAATAGTTTCATTAGGGCCAACGAAAGTCTTAAGGATGTTTAAATGGGGGTGAGCTTACGAGCTCATTTGAGAGTGTATGTTGTGTTTGTGCTACAATGGTGACTATGGAGTTATCTGCATTGTGATGATGTTGAGATGACATGATGATTAGTTGGTGCTGGTGTGTTTAATCTTATGTAGTTCTATTTCCATTGTGTTTATTAGGATATTAATAGTCTCGATATAATAGTATTATTAAGTTTCATTTTAACTTAGTCGAATCCTTAGGATTATGTTATTTTATTTAATCTTATGATCTCCAACGCATGTATTTGGCTTCTCCCTAAGCAAGCTAAGACCAAAAATTATTCAAAACCTTCTCAGGATAGATATTGGTAGCATCTCAATGGCAAAGCCAATCCAAAGTTAGCCCAAAAGGTGCAAAAATCATTTAATAAACAAACTAGGAAATGAAGTTTTCAAAATCACTTGATATACTACTATGTCCAATTCGAATCAATCCCCCCCCCCCAAATCATCAAATACAATCACATTAACATATGAAGTAAATAGAGCTAGTAATGCCGGTAGAACCTCACTATAGTCATGTGACACTCATCACAAATGTGTTTGAAAATGCAAGAAGGTTCCCTCAATTCTCATTCCATAGACTCACATCTACCATAAGCTTGACAAGAGACTCTAATTCGCCATCATTAGAATGTAATACACATTAGACAATCATGAGGACTTTTACAAGGTTGTAACAGGGCCATGGGTAAAGGTAAAAGAAGAATGAATGTTTTGGAAATGTAGAGATAGAAGCCATAGACTAAGAGCTAAACATTTCTAATGCGCTCATACAACATTCTTCTTAGACCAATACAATTTATCTACAAAATGCATCCTAACTTTAAGAGATAAAAAGTTGAAAGTCATAAATACTTTTTACAATCCAAACAAGGCCAATAATCTTTTTATTATTCCTCTTTTTTTCTCTTTTTTTTGTTTTTTTAATACTTTTTTTATTTTCTCTTGTTTTTTTTTCTATTTTTAAAAGAGTTAGCCAAGGGTAATCCATATCAAACTTTGAATTTCAATTCTTCTCTAATCTTTGTAAAACAAGACAAGGGATTTCTTATATAGCACAAGAACACAAATCCCTTCACCAAACAACCAAATTCACCACAAAGATCTCAATACATCTTACTAATTCCCAATTAAACTCGATGCACAAGGGTGAAACGCTCCTCCAGTCTTGGCTTAAGGCCTAGATAACTGCTTGGCCAAAGGCTATGGTAGGAGGTTCAGATCAATAAAAATGAATATAAGCTCAAAGGCGCTAGTAGGGGATATAATGCATAGTAAGGGTGGCTATTTAGTCTTTTGGGTTAGCAAATCAAAGAATGCCTCAATCATATTGCCTCAGTGCATATGCAAATGTGATCTTGAATGAGAATCAAAGCAAGTTCTAGATAAATGATAGCAAGGAAGAGTCACTCACAAATTAACAAGAGACTAAATTGATAAATTAGGCTTTAAAAGCTCAAAGTCTCACGGGACATCTACCATGGTCATAACTAGCTCATCAATAGACATATGCCAAAATTCATGTAAATAGTCATGGGGTAATCAACTCGCACTCAGCATATGGTCAAAACATGAAGCTCATTTTTGCAAACTCATTCTCAAACATCTTTTTGCACAATTGGGCAAATCAAAGGATCAATCTAAACCAAAGAAGTCCACCTAGTCTACAAAGATCATCATCGGAGGATTTTTTTCCCTTTTTTTCTTTTTTTTTGGCTTTTTTTTTTTTTTTTGGTTGCTTTCATGCTCCTAATAACAATACCAAGAAAAATGCAAAATCTATGAAAAGAAACTACAAAAACCTAAAATGTGACCTAAAATGATAAGAAACCTAAATGTACTTCTAAATGCTTATAACCACACATGATTAATATAATGTAACTCCAAAAGCAATCATGAATAATATATACAATACATACACAAGCACACATATGACTAAAGCAAGAAGTAATCAGAAAGGAGGGTGGGGTGGTTGACCATAAGAGATATGCCAATCGCGGCAGGTCTGTAAACAAGCCTTATAATCCTGAAAGTATTGAGTTTGGGTAGCAAGCGTCCCACAGAGCTCGTTATAGCTCTCTTAGGCAAAGTCATGAAAAGCGGCGTTCTTAGAGGCAACATAGGCTCGAAGGGATCCTTGTTCCTCATGGATGGACCGAAAAGTGGCTTGAAGGTCGGCATAGTGAGTGAGGGCTGGTCAGGAAGAAGAACTAGGCCGGGCTTAACTACTAAATGGGAGTGGAGGGGTGCAGGTTGAACAACCTCGGCATTGCCAGGTACCCAATAAAGGTCAGCTTAGTGAAGTAAGGTGGTTCGATCAACATTTGGAAATGGCAGAAGCCAATCCGCGAGATAAATCCAGCACAAACCTTGACCGCAACCCATAGCACCTCACCACGGTCCGTGGGGGTCACCACGATCGGACTGTGGTGTCTGCTAGACACTGATTTTTTTGTTTTGCTGGTTTGACACCCAGGGGCGGTATTGAGATGTTGCGGTCTGTGGTGCCCATCATTTTTTTTCTTTTTTTTTCTCTTGTGATCCCTTCTTCTCTTTTTATTTTTTCTTTCCTTTATATCTTTTTCTTACTATGAAAAACTACCAAAAAAATAAAAATCAAAGCTATAAAAGGGGCTTGGGTTGCCTCCCAATAAGCGCTCTTTTAAGATCAAGAGCTTGACCACACTTCTATGTTCGGTCCAGATCGGTGAGTGTATGGTCATCATTTTTATTACGAACCACAAAATTGAACTTCTTCGCATGAAGGTACCACCTCAAAAGCTCAAGTTAGAGATCCTTTGTCATCATCAATTGATGCCATAGCGTATTGTCAGTATATAGACAAACCGAGTACATGGTTCAGCAGACTGGCTACTATCACCTTGTTCAATTCCCAAATCAAAGTCAGCATCAACTCCTTGCATAGCAGGCAAAGAGAGAACCACTTGGGCAAACTTGCAGTAATCACTCATAGTAGACTCATTAGAAGCATGGGCCTCAATCTCGGGTGTGTTAGGCGGCGTAGGAGCAGCAAACTCCGCTTTAACATACCCTTCGTCGGGATCCTCAGTGGAAATCCAATCAAAATCAGGAGGACCTTGACAATGCCAAACATCCTCCATGTCTATCTTAGAAGAAAGGGGAATGCATCTAATAGAAAAGAATTAGGAAAAACCACTTTCTCCTCCATATAGCAAAGCATAGCATAACACCCTTGTACTTCAAATGTTAGTCGTCCCCTTTTTACCTTAATATTGCAACCTACTGTGGCTAAGAAGGGCCTACCAAGAATAATTTGGGCGTCATCAATCTCAGTCATATCAGCAACAATGAGGTCTTCCAACACCCACATATCTCCTATTTTGACTAGCACATCCTCTAATTTACCTAAAGGTTATGTTTCAAAATCGTCTGCTAGTTATAGTGAAAAGGGCATAGGTTATAATGGCCCTAAGTGAAGCCTATGAAACAAAGAGTATGGCATTAAACTAACGTTTGCACCTAGGTGGCATAAGGATCTATCAACTGCCACCTTTCCCATAACACAAGGGATAGAAAAGCTACTTGGGTCAAGAAGCTTAGGTAGAAAAATTGTTGGGACTTCTAAACTTTCATTCTCTATGAATGTCATGGCCTTGCCACCTTGATTTCTCCCCTTACTGTCAACCATGATTATTTCTCTACCCTCTTCAAATGGTGTGTCCTCGAGGTCAATAAGGTTCTCTGCCCCTTCCTTGAAGGTAACACAATTACAATGCTCATGGGGGTTAGATTCTGGTTTACTAGGGAGTCTACCCTAGGGTAAAAATGAAAAGCTATCTTATTCGGCGATTTGAGCTTTCAACATCTTATTGTGAGTTGTAAGCACACCAACCTTAGAGGGTAATTACTTTATATACACATCTTGTTTTTATTATGGCAAAAGCATAATCGTTATCATGGCCTCTAAATTGGACTTTTGGGGAGCTTGTGGAGGGAAAGATGCTCTTTGAAAGCCGGGAGTGGCCTAGCATTTAATGGGGGCATATTTTGAGGGTTCAGATTAGACCTATATGAGAAATTCTGATGAGTCCTCCAACCTGCATTGTAGGCACTGGAGTAAGGGTCATTGGTCAGTCTTGGGTCGAAGTTTTGAACATAATTGACTTCACTAGAGTCTTATGAAAAAGGGCCCCCAACTTAACAATTCAAAGTCACATGTTTAGTTGAACCACAAATTTCACATGGAGGAAGGGCACTCGATTTCAGAGCATTTACATTCATATGGTCCAACCTTTGAGTCATACCACCTACTTTAGCATAGAGCAAAGTAAGTGTATTAACTTCAAGCTTACTTCCAACCTGCTTGGGTGGCCCTCATTCGATGAACTAATGGAAATTATTTAGTGTCATCTCCTCTATCAAATTGAAGGCTTCATCCTCCATGTTGTTCATCAAAGTGCCTCCCATTGCCGCATCTATGGTGAACAGCACCACTTGAGTAATTCCATTGCAAAAGGTTTGGAATGATCATTCATTTTTAGAGTCCATGATGAGACCATAGCCACAGTAAGTCCTTGAATCACTCCCAAGCTTCATACCGCAATTCTTCTTCCCTTTGAGTGAAGGCAATGATTTGGTTCCTTAGACTTGCCGTCTTTGATGGTGGGAAGAATTTGCTGAGAAAGGCTTTTGACACATTCGCAAGTGCACGGGTATCGTAGTATAGATTAACATATCATCTTCAGGGATCAAAGTAATCTATCAAGTTAGTAGCCTACTAGAAAAGCGATAACTCCTTTCAAATGGTCGATTGAAATAAACTAATTAACTATGTGGAGATTCAATAACGGAAAAGCATTTAGGAATTTGATTTCCCAAGCAAAGAATCGAATCATGGATTAAGGCATGCACTTTTCATATAAAGAATGATTCAAGGAATTGCAATCAAATTGAATTTAATCCTTTCTCTTGAAACAGACTAAATTGCCTAAACAAATTCAACTAACACTCTCTCAAGTGTATTTGATTTAGTCTAAGTTAATGATCTATGGATTTGCTAAGTTTCCTCTTAATAAGCAATTCTTTCTCGAGTTTTGCTAAATTAACTACTATCAAGACAATCAAGTAGAGAGTTTCACCTTTCAGCACTTCACCCTACTACCTAATATATAAGCAAGAAAAATTAGCCAAATTCAACTCACAACATTTTTCAAGATAGAAATGAGTCATTCTGAGCATGAAATAAGCGCACGAATTCAAGGATAAAGGATCCAATAATAATTTTATAGCTAACAAATCCCTAGATTAGATAAAACTACTCACTCATGTTTCTACATTTAACTAAAGCAAGAGTTTAAAAACAAATTCAAAAGAAGGAAGGAAAACTTTACAACAATGGCAGCCCTTGAATTGTGCAACAATCTTCAAGCTTCCAAGAGTAAGCTTTTTCCTTCTACTCTGAATGAACACTACACTAAAACTAAACTAAACTAAAAGATGAGAAAGTAAGACTATGGTTGCTGAACTAGATCTCCTCTTCCACTCTGAAAACACATGTGCTTCAGCAGCAATTGGATGAACCCTGGGTGCACAATGGAGGAAAACGAAGAGGTTAGCAGTTACCAGCTCACCATGGTCTATGGCAGGCACTATGATCCGACTGTGGTCTTAGCTGGAATCAAATTTTCTGCTCTTCTCATACTCCACGAGCATGACATCACAGGGGCATCCGTGGGGGTCGACATACACTCAAATGACGGTCAAACGGGGTCAAAATGGTATAAAATCCTACAAATCACAAAAAAGAATTATACCCAAGCTTAAACGAGAATGGGAGTATAAATTATAACATTAAGCACATCATTCTCCTAAAAACGCAGTACAATGACCCTAAAATGATATATACTTTTAACAATCATGAAACTCTCCTATGCTTGAATCGATGCTTGTCCTCAAGTAACACTAAGACCAAACATTATTCAAAACCTGCTCAAGATAGACATAGGTAGCATCTCAATGGCAAGGCTGATCCAAAGTCAGCCCAAAAAGGTGCGAAAGTCATTTAGCAAACAGACTAGGAAATGAAATTTTCGAACACCACTTGATATACCACAATGTTAAATTTGAATCAATCCTCCCAATTCATCAAATACAGTCATTTAACATATAAAAAAAATGGAGCTAGCAATGCCGATAGAACCTCACTATAGTCATGTGGCACTCATCACTCATGTGTTTGAAAATATATGAAGGTTCCCTCAATTCTCATTTCATAAACTCAAATCTACCATAAGCTTGACAAGACTCTCTAATTTGCCATCACTAAAATGTAATACACATTAGACAATCATGAGGACTTTTGCAAGGTTGTAATGGGGCGATCGGGAAAGGTAAGGGGGGAACAAATGTTTTGGAAATGTGGAGCTAGAAGAAATAGACTAAGAGCTAAACCTTTCCAATGCATCATACGACATCATCCCTAAATCAATACAATTCATCTGCAAAATACATCCCCATTCGAAGAGATAAAAAGTTGAAACTCATAAATACTCTTTTTTTTTTTTTTTAAACAATCCAAACAAGGCTAACACTCTTTTTATTATTTCCTCTCCTTTTTTTTCTATTTTTTTCATTTTTTTCTTTTTCTTTTTTTATTTTCCACAAAGAGTTAGCCAAGGGAAATCTTATATCAATGGAGAATTTCAACTCTTCTCTAATCTTTGGACAACAAGGCAAGGGATTTCTTATATTAATACAAGAATATACATCCCTTCACCAAACAATCAAATCCTCCAAAATGATCGCAATACAACCCATTAGTTCCCAATTAAAACTCGATACACAAGAATGAAATGCTCCTCTAATCCTGGCTTAAAGGTGAGATAATCATTTAGTCAAAGGCTATGGTAGGAGGTTCAAATCAATAAAAATGGATATAAGCTCAAAGAGGCTAGTAAGGGATATAATACGTAACAGAGGTGGCTATTTGGTATTTAGGGTTAGCAAGTCAAAGAATGTCTCAATCATATTGCCTAAATGCATACGCAGAATGTGATTTTGAATGAGAATCAAATGAAGTTTTAGAGAAATGATATCAAGGAAGAGTCGCATATGAATCGACAAGAGACTAAATTGATAAATTAGTCTTAAAAAGCTGAAAGCCTCATGGGACATTTACCAAACTCATAACTAGCTAGTAGACATATGCCAAAATTCATGAAAAGAGTCCTAGGGGTCATCAACTTGCACTATGAAGTCGGTTTCGAAAACTCATTCTCAAACATTTTTACGCACAATTGGGCAAATCGAAAGATCAAACTAAACCAAAGAAGTCTACCTAGTCCACAAAGATCATCATCAGAGGATTTTTTTTTCTTTTTTTATTTTTTTCTTATTGTCTTTTTTTTCCTTTTTTTATGCATGCTCCTAATAACAATACCAAGAAAAATACAAAAGCTATAAAAAAGAAAATATATTAAAAAACTAAAATGCAATCTAGAATGAAAAGAAACCTAAATGTACTTCTAAAATGCTTCTAACCACTAAGATAAAAACCTACAATGAAACTCCAAATGCAATCATGAATAATATGTATAATACATAAGCACACACTAAACCAAATCAGGCATCAGACGCCATCAAATACCGACTAACTCCCCCATGGTTGAACAACACATTGTCCTCAATGTGTGCACAGAAGAGAAAAAGGGAAGGGGAGTAGCAAGGAGGTAGGGGAGGAGGATAGGGTGGTTGGCCTATAATCCTGGAACTATTGAGCTTGGGTAGCAAGCATCCTACGAAGCTCGTCGTGGTGCTCTTGGACAAAGTCACGAAGAGCGGCATTCTGAAATGAAACAAATGCTTGAAGGGATACTTGCTCCACCTGGATGGACCTAAGGGTGGCTTGAAGGTCAGCATAGTCAGTGGGTGTGCTTAGGAAGATGAACTAGGTCCAGCTTGACTAATAAAAGGGGGTCAAGAGGGTGTGGGTTGAACAATTTCAGCATCGCCAAGTATCCAATAAAGGTTATCCTAGTGAAGTAAGGTAGTTCGATCAACATGAGGAAGCGGCAGAAGCTAATCCCCAGGGTAACTCCAGCATAAACGTCTAGCCTCTACTTTACAAAAGTTTGTGATATCAAAAGTGCCTTGATCAAGCAGCCCGAACCCAGATACTCTATCCTCAAGGTTGGCCTCAACACCCAAAAATCTAGCAATAGGTGTAACAATACCACCAATGACTATCCTACCCTTAGTGCTAATAGCAGCATTGTATAATTATCTGGCCAAGAATGGCCTGGGGTCAAGCTGAACACCATTAAGCATATAAGATAAGAAATATAACTTAGATAATCTCGAGACATTCAAACTATCATCCCTAGCAGAGAAACAGTAAGCTACGATACGCTAAGCTACCCGAATGCAAGGATTTCTAATATGGGTGCCTTTAGAAGAACTAGTATTGTACCTAACAATTCCTGAAAGCTCACCTCAAAATGCATTTGGGTTGAATTCTTGAGGGACTTGTCAGTTTGGTAAATCCATGCTAGGTGGAAAACCAAATATACTATTGAAGGTACCTAAGTTCACCTCATATAATTGTCCTTGCAAATAAAATAAAATATACCTTGCTTAACATTGAGGCCCTCTAGTGACTTCAACATGTAGTGTGCTCAGGAACTCTAAGCTAAGGTCCCGACATGTATGCTCCTTAAGTTCAATGAAATGTCCCATACCCCCCGTGCAAACAACCACCAAATGTCATCTACCATTCCTAAACGGCCTAATAATTCCTCAGCATAATAACGAGTTGCCACACTCATGCATTCATTCAAACAAGCATATCTTGCAACATGATCAGGGTTGGTTAAACCAAGAGGATAAGGAATGTTACCTTGAGTTCGTGCATTGGTAGAAGTTCGAAAGGTCCGTTAAGGCCAGGATGGTGCTTAGCTTGATGATGCTACCTCTTTAATACTCCTTTGTCTCTTGGTGGGTGCCATGGTTGCAAAAATAGAAGAAAAATTGAAACTAAAACCTAAAAAAGAAAATTTAAGAAAGAAAAGATGAAGAATTTAAGTAAAAAATAAGAAGAACGAGAGAGGGAAAAAGATGGTGAAGGTGGATGGTGAAGGTGAGTTGAAGTTGAAGAAGGAATGGTGAAAAAAGGTGAAATTTGTGGGAGAAAGAGAAAGACTAGGTGAAAAGGTGAAGTTTTGAAGGAAAATGGAGCAAAAATGAGAAGAAAATGAGGGAGAAATGGAGGTTTAGTAATGATGGGTTTAGAGAGAGAAAGAGGGAGGTAAAGAGAAAGTGTGTCGAGGTTGAAGATGAATTTGGGGGAAAAGGAAGGGTCACCAAGGTCAAAACCCTTGACCGCGGCCCATAGCAGACCACCATGGTCCGTAAGGGTCACCACGGGCAAACCATGGTGTCTGTTGAACACCAAATTTTTTGTTTTCCCGGTTTGGCACCCCACAGCCCATTTTGATGGGCTGCTTAGCTGTGGTACTAAACATCTTTTTTTCTCTCTTCTTTTTCCTTTGTCTCTTCTGATGCCTTCTTCTTTTCTCTCTTCTTTTTTATCTATTTATTCTATTTTTTTTGCATCTTTTTTTTTCTCTTTTTTTTTTTTCTATGCCATGAAAAACTACAAGTATCAATGAAAATCAAAGCTTAGAAAAAAGAAAAAGGGCTTGGGATGCCTCCCAAGAAGCGCTCTTTTAAGGTCAAGAGCTTGACCATACTTCTATACTTAGTTTGGATTAATGAGTACAAGGAAATCATTTGCATTACGAACCACAAAATCAAACTTCTTCCAATAAAGGTACCACCTTAAAAGCTCAGGTTGAACGTCCTTCGTCACCATTAATTGATGCCGTAGCGTACTATCAATGTACAAGACAAACCGCATATGTGGCCCATCAGACTGGCCACTATTTCCTTATTCAATCCCCATATCAAAGCCTGCATCAAATCCCTCTATAGGAGGTAAAAAGAGAACCGCTTGGGCAAACCTGCAATACTCACTCATAGTAGACTCATTAGAAGAATGGACCTCAACCTTGGGTATGCTTGGCGGCATATGAGCAACAAACTCCATCTTAACGTACCCTTGGTCGGGATCCTCAGTGGAAATCCAATTAACTGTAGGAGGATTTTGACAATTCAAAATATCCTCTATGTCAATCTTAAGAGAAGGGAAAAATTCATCCAATAAGGAAGAATTAGGAGAAACCGCTTTCTCCTCCATATGATAGAACATAGCGTAACACCTTTATACTTCAAATGTTATCTGTCCCCTTTTTACATCAATATGGCAACCTGTTGTGGCCATGAAGGGCCTACCTAGAATAATTTGGGCATCATCGGCCTCAGTCATATTAATGATGATAAAGTCTTTCAATACCTAAATATCTCGTATTTTGACTAGCACATCCTCTAATTTGCCTAAAGGTTACGTTTTAGAACCGTATGCTACCTATAATGAAAAGGGTGTAGGTTGTAATAGTCCTAAGTGAAGCTTATGAAACAAAGAGTACAGTATTAAACTAATGCTTGCACTTAGGTCACATAAGGCTCACTCAATTTCCACCTTTCCCACAACACATGGGATGGAAAAGCTACTTGGGTCAGGAAGCTTAGGTGGAAAATTGTGGGGATCTCTAAGCTTTCATTCTCTATGAATGTCACGACCTTGCCACCATTATTCCTTTCCTTACTCTCAACCATAATTATTTCTCTACCGCTTTAAATGGTGCGTCCTCAAGGTCAATAGAGTCCTCTACCCCTTCCTTTAAGGTGACACAATTACAATGCTCACAGGGGTTAGATTCTGGTTTACTCGAGAATCTATCAGGGGGTGTGGATGAAAATCTAACTTGTTGGGCAATTTGGGCTTCCAACATCTTATTGTGAGTTGTAAGCACATCAACCTTAGAGCCTAATTGCTTTACATACTCATCTCATTTTTGTTGCGCCGTAAGCATACTTTCCATCATAGCCTCTAAATTGGACTTTTGGGGAGCTTAGGGAGGGAAAGGTGGTCTTTGAAAATCGAGGGGTGGGTCAGCATTCATTGGGGGCATAGTAGGAGGGTTTGGATTAGACCTATATGAGAAATTTGAATCATCTCTCTAACCCGGATTGTAGGTACTAGAGCAAGGATCATTGGCCATCTCGGGTTGAAGTGTTGGACATAATTGACTTCACTAGAGTCTTGGAAAAAAAGGACTCTCAACTTGATAATTCAAAGTCACATGTTCAATAGAATCACAAATTTCACGTGAGGAACGAGCACTAGAATTCACAGCATTAACATTCATACGGTCCAACCTTTGAGTCATAGCATTAATTTTAGTAGAAAACAAAGTAAGTGCATCAACTTTAAGCTTACCTCCCACCCACTTAGGTTGGCCTCCTTCGGTGAACCATTGGGAATTGTTAAGCGTCATCTCCTCAATCAAATTATAGGCCTTATCTTTAGTTTTATTCATTAAAGCTCCTCCTGCCACTGCATCGATAGTGGACCTTACAGGTTGGGTTACACCATTATAAAAATCTTGAACAATCATCCATCGTTGAAGACCATGGTGAGGGCATAATCACAGCAAATCCTTAAATTGCTCCCAAGCCTCATAGAGCGTCTTATCATCCCTTTGGCTAAGGTTGATGATTTGATTCTTTAAACTTGCCACTTTGCTCGGTAGGATGAATTTGGCAAGGAAAGCTCTAATAAGCTCATCCCATGTGGTGATACATCCCAAAGGCAAAGAATGAAGCCGTGCTCTTACCTTATCCCTAAGTGAAAAGGGAAATAGTCGTAGTCGGATGGCATCGATGGAGACTCCGTTAAGTTTCAATGTGTCACACACCTCTAAAAAGACCGAGAGGTGTAAGTTTGGGTCTTCTAAAGGGGTGCCACCAAATTAGGACTGTTGCACTATGGAAATGAGAGTCGGCTTGAGCTCAAAATTATTTGCGCTAATGTTAAGGCGAGTGATGCTTGAGGCGATTCCTTTGACTCCAGGAGTGACAAAATCCCTCAGCGTCTTTCTTTGGTCACATCCTCCTCCCACCATATTTGTTGAAGTTTTTCTAGCCTCGTGTCTTTGTTCCTTAATTTTTTGCTTCTCAGGATTTGGTTCGTATAGAAATGGACTTTGCATAAATGGGGAAGATTCCTGTAAGCACAATCACCAACACTACCAATGCAATTAAACAAGAAATAGGAAAAAGAAAACAAAAAATAAAACACTTAGTCCATTTCGTAAGAGTAACTCAATAGTTAACAAATTGATCCCCAGCAACAGCACCAAAAACTTAACACATCCGCAAGTGCACGGGTGTCATAGTATAGATTTAAAGATCATCTTCAGAGATCAAAGTAATCTATCAAGTCAGTACCTTGCTAGAATTTGCTAAGTGATAAATCCTTTCAAATGGTCGATTTAAATAAACTAATAAACTATTTGGAGATTCAATAACAAAACATCTAGGAATTTGATTCACCAAGTAAAGAGTCAGATCATGGATTAAGGCATGCACTTGTCATAGAAAGAATGATTCAAGGAATTGCAATCAAATCGAATTTAATCCTTTCTCTCGAAACAGACTAAATTGCCTAAGCAAATTCAACTAACACTGCCTCAAGTGTATTTGATTTAGTCATGGTTAAAGATCTATAGATTTGCTAACTCTTCTCGTAACAAGCAATTCTCTCTCGAGTTTTTCTAAATTAAGTTCTAGCATGACAATCAAGTAAAGAGTTTCACCTTTCAGTACATCACCCTACTACCAAATATAAGCAAGCAAAATTAGCCAAATTCAACTCACAATATTCCAATTTCAAGATAGACATGAGTCATTCCAAACATGAAATAAGCACAAGAATTCAAGGATAAAGGATCCAACAACAATTCTATGGCTAACAAATCCCCAGATTTGATAAAACTACTCACTCATGTTCCTAAATTCAACTAGAGCAAGAATTTAAAAGCAAATTCAAAAGAAAGAAACAAAACTTTACAACCGTGGTAGCCCTTGAATTGTGCAACAATCTTCAAGCTTCCAAGAGCAAGCTTTTCCCTTTTAATCTCAATGAAAAGTACACTAAAACTAAACTAAACTAAAAAGATGTGAAAGTAGAACTATGGTTGCTAAACTAGATCTCCTCTTCTGCTTTGAAAACACATCCTTTTAAGCAGCAATTGGATGAACATCAGCCGCATAATGAAGGAAAACAAAGACGCTAGCAGTTATCAGCTTACCATGGTATGTGGCAGGCACCACGGTCCGACCGTGGTCTTGGCTAGAGCCAAATTTTCTACTCTTCTCATACTCCACGGGCATGGCATCATAGGGGCATCTATGGGGAGTCAACATACACTTAAATGAGGGTCAAATTGTAAGGCTCGCGTACTTTATTTTCTGTTAAGTGGTCCGTAACATCTTTTTACATTATAAAATCTTATTTTATTTAACGATACGAGTTAAATTATTATCGACGATCCTACGTGAGCGATGATTTTATTAAAAAGAATATTATTGTTGCTATTAAAATTATTATTATTATTATTATTATTATTATTATTATTATTGGTTTGAAAATCTTTCAATGATTTTTAATATGCGTTATTAACAGTTATTAACGAGTACTAATTCAAGTATGAACCCGAAAACGATTAGGTTGTCAACCTTAGAAGTAGTTCGGTGTTTATTAAATCGAACCTAAATATTTTTGGAAACGATTCATCGATGAAAGGTCGTGATATCAATTTTGTGTTTAGAATTCGGTTACGAATTAGACTAGCGGTGCCAACTATTTAACAGCTTGGAACGAAAAAAAGAGATAGAAAGGAGGGGCATTTTAGTAATTTGGCCTGATCCCCTTTCTTCTTCTCCCCTACCGCGACCACCCTTCCTGACATTTCACCCTCTCTCTCAGTCTTCATCTTCCCCCTCCTCTCCTCCACCATAATCACGACCTCTAAGCTACATTTTCAGAGAATTTTTGCCACTCTAATATGCAAAACCTACCCATTCGGCCTCTCCCACAACCTAGTCACCATTTGGCGTGAATCTAGGCAAGGTTTCGGATAAACCCACCACATTTCCGGTGGTTCTGGGTGACGATTTGAAGCCCTCAACACTTGTCACGGCTCAGCCATGCCACCTAGCTCTTAGGTTCTTCAAATCCTCTATAAATTGGGAGTGATTCGAGACGTCAAACATCCCTCATGAGTTCAAGCTAATGAAAATATTAAACCGAGTTGGTAGTTGGATGGTTTGAGATGGAACTAATAAGAAATTTGAGGTTCTTGTGGTCGGTATTGTGTGAAGAGGGAGCATGGGTTGTGAATTGCCGTAATCGTGTAGATTGCCAGGCCATGTGTGGCTTGTTGAATAAATTCTGCCGAGTGGTGCTATGAAGTGCATGAATGTGCTAGTTGTTAACCCCTTTTTCCCTCAATGTGCTACGTGACATTAAGTGGTTAATTCTTGAAATTTAGATATCTTTAAGAAGGATTGTTAAACCCCTGTTTTCATGATTTCGAATGCTTTTGAGTACTTACCAATTGCCTGTCAGTTATGAAAATAATTGTAGCCAAAATAATCCTAAATCGTTGAATTACTCAGGAAGTGGCTCAACTGAATAGTTGATACGTTTAGGAAGTTTAAAAGCGAACTAAAAGTAAGTTTGAAAATGTTTTAAGGCGTTAGTTTGTATATAACTTCTCCTTATATTTAAGAAGGA
Organism: Carnegiea gigantea; assembly: GCA_029747015.1. Taxonomy (NCBI): domain Eukaryota; kingdom Viridiplantae; phylum Streptophyta; class Magnoliopsida; order Caryophyllales; family Cactaceae; genus Carnegiea; species Carnegiea gigantea. The sequence continues at coordinate 332,756 of JAKOGI010000219.1, forward strand.
CTTAAACGATCTGAATAAGGAAAAAACAAAAAGGCTTCTTAAAGTATTAATTATGAAATTTAGCTAGAATTGTGTACTAGCTGCTTGTTTGAATTTCAATTGAATTTTGAGTTACGGGCTAGTAAAATCATTACGATTTTAAGAAGCGTTTATGTTGAAAATTTATCAAGAAACCTTGTTTGAATCATAAGCGAGCCAAGTATTCTAAGTTTTGAACAGTAGTAAGCCGAGAATGATTTAAAGTCTTAATTTGCTTAAGCACCCTTCTTCGAGTGTAAAACGGATTTCAAATGAACTTGATTTGGGCAAATGAATGAGTTTATTATGAAACCTAGTTTGGGATATATGCTAGTTTGAATGAGCTTATTACTCTAAGTTTCAACGAGTTTCAATTATGAGTCTAGTTTGATTATAACTTTAAGATTCAATAAGCTTCAATTAAAAATGTAGTTTGATCATTACTCTATGTTTCAATAAGCTTTAATTACGAATCTAGTTTGTATTTAAACGTTAAGTGTCTTAAGTTTCAAATGAGTTTCGATTTATGAATTAGCAAACTTATTATGTTATATGAAGTTTCTAAGTTAAAAACAAAATCTATTTACGAGATAGCAAACTTATTATGTTTATACGAAGCTTTTAAGTTTAAAACGAAGTCGATTTACGTGTTAGCAAACTTGTTAGGTTTATAAGAAGCTTTTAAGTTTAAAACAAAGTCGATTTACGTGTTCGAAAACTTATTATGTTTATAAGAAGCTTCTAAGTTTAAAAGGAAGTCGATTTGTGTGTTAGCAAACTTATTATGTTTATAAAAAGCTTTTAACTTTAAAACGAAATCGATTTACATGTTAACAAACTTATTTCGTTTATAAGAAGCTTTTAAGTTAAAATGAAGACTTCGTTTACAAGTTAGCAAACTTATTTCATTTATAAGGAGTTTTTCAGCCAAAAATGAGGGATCTATAAATGTTTTGAAAAGTATTGGTTGTTTTGTTAAAAGTAGGATTTCAATAAAGTAATCAACTGAAAAAGAGAAATGAAATGCAATTTTAGAGGCTGATAGAGTGCTAGGCAAGTGGTCAGATCTTGAGGGTGAGAACTAGATGCAAAGATGGCGTCCACTATTTCTCCCTAAGGTAATGTTGGGACCTAGACGCAAAGATGGCGGGAGCTGTTCCCGAGAGCTAGACTCAAGATATGATTATCTTGGTGTGAGCTATTTCCGGATGTATAATGCGTAAGAAATCCTTGAGGGGGACTGTACTCAAGATATGATTATCTTGGTGTGAGCTGTTGCTACACAGAGGACAATATTGAAGTTAGAGTTGCACTGCTAAGACGTATTTTAGCCAAAAGTTAAGTACATTTACCTTGGGAATAACGTAAGTTTTGAGTAACGATCTCACTTAGGGGCGATGTAGACCTCACTTAGCCAGTACAATAAGACGTTTTTATATTATAAGTAAGTTCCTAAGAAATAGGAAATTGGCATTTTGCCATTTTAAGCAGTTCAGAAAAGAAAGATCTCTAAGGGCCATTATGAGGTCATATTGCATAAGATTTGAAAAGCATATATGGGTGATTCGAGGACCATTACGAAAGAAGTTCTTTTAAAGAATATGAGCCTCAAGAGGTTAAGTAAAGTGTATTTAAGAAAAGAAAGAAAACTTTCGAATGTACATATCCTGCACATATTTTATGAACGTGTTTCCAAGGATAGTTTAAATGAAATCTCAAGTGAAGTATGGTTACATCCTAATAATGCATCGAACATTTAATCTTTTAAAGGTGCATATCTTACGAAAGAAAGTTTCTCGCATAGTATTTCTTACCAATTTGAATGTTTTAGGAGCTTTTAGAAAGAGTTATAAGCTTTAAAGAAGTTAGCGTAATCTAGAAACTATTCTTGGAATATATCGAGAGCCACTATGTTTTCAAAAGTGTGTTTGAAAGCATCATATTCACTCCTTATGCTACTTGATTATGTGCCTGAATGCCTGTTAGAAAGGAAGATTGGTCATTAAGGACCTAGGAATGAGTTGAGGGGCTAGCATAAAGTATAAGAGTGGTAATCTTTCCTTGGGGGCTATGATTGCCTAATATGATAGTATTGTATAAATACGTGATATGTGATTATTATTGGTATTACTACCTGCAAATGGTTTTGGTTTTAAGGAGTAGCATGTGGTTGCCCATCCCTTTACTTATTCCCTTTTCTAGGTTCAGTTTGAGCAGGTATAAGAGATATTTTAAAGTTATTTTGACGCCGACCACTCAGAAGTCTCTTGCCGGCTTTGCAAGTGTTCGATGCCTACCACGTTGTAAATATTTAAGTTCACTGTTGTATGTGAAAGCATGTAGTCGGCTCTGTATCTATATATGTATTACTTTAACCATTGCGTTAGTTGTTTGATTGTGAGTAATCCTAGGCGAGTGGCCTGAGGGGTTGAATTTGGGTTATTTTGCACATGTTATACCTTATTATCAGCTTATAGGAACCCTTAGCTGAGCCAAGACCCTAGAATGTGGCTAAAATAGGGGCAACTCTTACAGTTTTGTTTTAGAATAACTATCTAAATGCTAATCCAAACCCACAACCTCCAAGAGCCTTAGGGATTTCGTTCTAGGAAGTTCCTGCCGATGTGACCCCTCTTCAGGTTGGGGGTGTTACATTAAGGTGGTATCAGAGCCATAGGTATGTATTATGTATTTAGATAGCATAATAGGCGTGTGTTATGTGAAATGCGTGACTTATATGCTTATATGATCTGTCTTGCTTGGTATTATTTGTACTAACAAGTGTATAACTTATAATATGTATGTCTATGCCGGTTCTTCCCTTACTATCATAGGAGTAGTGTAGGATGATTTTCCACGTCATCGATTACATTTATCTACCTTTCCGGTTAGCCGCATGAAATGTGGTTATATTCTGGCATGCAATGGATGATGGGGAAGAGGTTGAGGAGGGAGACTTTCATTTTTGTGAAGCAGTTTGGTTTCATGGCAAGAAGATCAACTACAGAAGTAGTGAATCTTATGAGGAGACTTATGAAATTCTAGAGGGTTAGAAAAGGGATTTGCATATGATGTTCATTTATATTAAGGAGCTTTATGATGGGGTGCTTTGAGAAGTGCGTTGGAATTATTGAAGAAAGAATTATTTACCTTTTCACTATGTTAGGGTTATTAAAGATATGTAAGAGAGAGCGGAGACCAAGGATTAGGATGCTAGGGAGAGACCTAAAGGATTTCCTTGTTGATATTAGGTTATATCAAGGATTAGCTTTAAGCTCTTTTACAATCATCTTGGATGAGTTCACAAATGATATGTAGGATGAAATGCCGTGGTGAATGTTGTGAGAGACACTCGAAGGAACGTAACAATATGTTAGAAAAGTAAAGGCGTATTTTGGAGTCTAAGGGCTCTAAATTAAGTACTTAGAATGTAAGTCAAGTGAAAGGAATGAAGAGGTACGGGAGTAAGCCACCATTGATATGATGATACTAAAAATTAAGAAGTTTAAATACTTAGATTTGATCATACAAGGCAATGAAGATATCAATGAGGACATTAGCTTCCCAATATGAGGCTGGGATGACAGAAATGGAGGTACACATTTAGAGTGTTATGTTATAAGAAGATCTCAGGTTATAAGAGAGATAAGCAGAATTAGGTTGAGATGTAGTTATGCAAGATTGGATGAGATCAGTAATAAAATTTTAGAGGAAAAGTATGAGTGACACCTAAAGAGCATAGGATGAGGAAAGTAAGACTTAGATGGTTGGCCATATCAAGAGAAAGGATACAGTTGCACTTGCAAAGGTGTGAGAGCATTGCCCTTCGGGCCTGTAAGTGGGATAGAGGAAGGCCAAGGAAGAATTTGAATAAGATGATTAGACAGAATATGAGATACTTAACTTACGGAAGGGATAGTTAGAGACATAAGTTTTTGGAAGTTTAGAATTAGTGTAGTGGATCTTGAATAGATAATTGCTACATATAGGATTTTAGCTACTTAGTGAAATTTTGACATTATATGTCAGATGCCTTCTCGACGTGAACTAATACCAGAACCAACTACCATGGAGATAATATGTCAGTTTAATAAACTTAAACCTCCCAAGTTTGAAGGTGGAATTGATCCTATAGCATACGAGGAGTGACTTCGGAGAATGGAAAATTTATTTGAAATCATAGAATGCCCTGAGAGGTTCAAGGTGCATTTGGCCACGTATCAATTTGAAAAAGAAACTGAGTTTTGGTGGGGGGACAGTGAAACCTAGGGTAGGGGAACCTGCTAACACCATGTCAGGTACTCTTCTTGTTGTTAACCTACTTTATGCCCCCATCCTGTCTGATTTTGTTGCTACTCGCCCTTTTGTTATCCTTGATTTGCGAATAAACTTGTTAGCAAGCCTCGCAAGATGGATATACAACTTTGCATGACTACTTCCTTAGGAGCTATCTATCATACCGATCTTATCTGTAGAGATCGTGTTGTTTTAGTACAACAGAAAAAACCCTCCTGATGGTCTGCTACGACTAGAAATCCAAAGATGGGATGTTATTGTGAGACGAATTAGATAACTAAGTGCAACGTGACTTGGATTATGAAAAGAATGCGGGAGAAGTACCCACATTAATTCCTCCAAGTAAGCAATTTCGAGGGGAAATTCTTTTAATGGGGGGAGAGTGTAAGGGCCGCTTACTTTATTTTCTGTTAAGTAGTTCGTAATGCCTTTTTACGTTATAAAATCTTATTTTATTTAACGATACGAGTTAAATTATTATTGACGAGCCTATGTGAGCGATGATTTTATTAAAAAGAATATTATTGTTGCTATTAAAATAATTATTATTATTATTATTATTATTATTATTATTATTATTATTATTATTATTATTATTATCATTAGTTTGAAAATCTTTCATGATTTTTAATACGCATTATTAATGGTTATTAACGAGTATTAATTCAAGTAGGAACCCGAAAACAATTAGGTAGTCAAGCTTAGAAGTAGTTCGATTTTTATTAAATCGAACCTAAATATTTTTGGAAATGAGTCATCGATGAAAGGTCTTGATATCAATTTTGGGTTTTCGGGTTACGAATTAGACTAGAGGTGCCAAGTATTAAACAGCTTGGAACGGGAAAAAAAAAAAAAGAGATAGAAAGGAGGGGCATTTTAGTAATTTGGCCTGACCCCCTTTCTTCTTCTCCCCTTCCATGAGCCCCCCTTCCCGACATCTCACTCTTTCTCTCAGTCTTCATCTTCCTCCTCCTCTCCTTCACCATAATCACGGCCTCAAGCTCCATTTTTAGAGAATTTTCGCCACTCCAATAGGTAAAAGCTACCCATTCGGCCTCCCCCACAACCTAGTCACCATTTGGGGTGAATATGGGCAAGGTTTCACACGAACCCACCACATTTCTGGCGGTTCTGGGCGGTAATTTGAAGCCCTCAACACTTGTCACCGCTCAGTTATGCCACCTAGCTCTTAGGTTCTTCAAATCCTCTATAAATTGGGAGTGATTCGAGACATCAAACATCACTCATGAGTTCAAGCTAGTGGGTGAAGATCTAAGTGAAATTGGGCTTCGAATTGCACGAATTGGCCACGATTAGGGTCTGTTCATGCATGGGTGATCAAGAGCTGAAGAATTCGGAGTTGTTCGAGCTCCTAAAGCCAAGCCCAGCAGCATTCAAATGAACATCAAGCTTGGAATTGAGGTGGGAATTCTTTTACTTCTAAATTACTATTAATTTCAACGATTTTAACTAAATCAGTTAGTGCATGTTGATTTTGAGGTTAAAAATCAATTTGGGTGAACTGAGAATTGAAATTGAGGAATTATAAATACGATGTTAATTTTGGGATAATTTCACATTGAAAACGAAGCTGAATTTAATGGCTAGATAGTTTGTTGGTTACTAAATATTCAGATTAACGCCATAGAATTGTCACTTCGTCGGTTTATTAGCCCTGAACCATGTTTTGAAGGCTAAAAATGCTAAATGGGTGAACTAAGGCATTAGTAAAGCATGCTGATTTCTGTTTAGGAGTTGTCACTAAATCAATATGATCATGTTTAAATTCTGTTTACGGTTATTGAGGAGCATGCTACACTTTTATATGATGATTTTGTCAATTATTGGTTTGTTTGTGATAATATTAAATCGAGTTGGTAGTTGGATGGTTTGAGGTGGAACTAATGAGAAATTTGAGATTCTTGTAGTCGGTGTTGTGTGAGGAGGGAGCATGGGTTGTGAATTGCCGCAATCGTATGGATTGCGAGGTCATGTGTGGCTTATCGAATAAATTCTGCCGAGTGGTGCTATGAAGTGTATGAATGTGCTAGTTGTGAACCCCTTTTTCCCTCAATGTGCTATGTGACATTAAGTGGTTAATTCTTGAAATTTAGACATCTTTAAGAAGGATAGTTAAACGCTTGTTTTCATGATTTCCAATGCCTTTAAGTACTTACCAATTGCCTGTTAGTTATGAAAATGATTGTAGTCTAAAACAATCCTAAATCATCGAACTACTTAGGGAGTGACTCAACTGAATAGTCAATAGGTTTAGGAAGTTTAAAAGCGAACTAATAGTGAGTTCGAAAATGTTTTAAGGTATTGTTTTGTATATAACTTCTCCTTATGTTTAAGAAGGATTTAAACGATCTGGAAGAAAAAACAAAAAAGCGTCTTAAAGTATTAATTATGAAATTTAGCTGGAATTGTGTGCTAGCTGCTTGTTTGAGTTTCGATTGAATTTCAAGTTACGAGCTGGTAAAATCATTATGATTTTAAAAAGTGTTTATGTTGAAAGTTTATGAAGAAACCTTGTTTGAATCATAAGCAAGTAAAGTATTCTAAGTTTTGAATAGTAGCAAGCTGAGAATGATTTAAAGTCTTAATTTGCTTAAGCGCCCTTCTTCGAGTGTAAAAAGGATTTCAAACGAACTAGATTTAGGCAACTGAATGAGTTTATTACAAACCTAGTTTGAGATATATGCTAGTTTGAATAAGCTTATTACTTTAAGTTTCAACGAGTTTCAATCATGAGCCTAGTTTGATTATTACTTTAAGATTCAACAAGCTTCAATTATAAATATAGTTTGATCATTACTCTATGTTTCAATAAACTTTAATTACGAATCTAGTTTGAATTTGAACACTAACCAAGTGTCTTAAGTTTCAAATGAGTTTCGATTTACAAATTAGCAAAATTATTACGTTATATGAAGTTTTTAAGTTAAAAACGAAGTCTATTTACGAGATAGCAAACTTATTATGTTTATAAGATGCGTTTAAGTTTAAAACGAAGTCAATTTACGTGTTAGCAAACTTGTTACATTTATAAGAGGCTTTTAAGTTTAAAACGAAGTCGATTTATGTGTTAACAAACTTATTACATTTATAACAAGCTTTTAAGTTTAAAAGGAAGTCGATTTGCATGTTAGCAAACTTATTACGTTTATAAGAAGCTTTTAAGTTTAAAACGAAGTCGATTTACATGTTAACAAAGTTATTTCATTTATAAGAAGCCTTTAAGTTAAAATTAAGACTTAGTTTACGAATTAGCAAACTTGTTTCATTTATAAGGAGTTTTTAAGCTAAAAACGAGGGATCTATAAACGTTTCGAAAAGTTTTGGTCGTTTTGTTAAAAGTTAGATTTCAGCAAAGTAATCAACTGAAAAAAGCGAAATGAAATGCGATTTTAAAGGCTAAGAGAGTGCTAGTCAAGTGGCCAGACCTTGAGGATGGGAACTGGACACAAAAATAGCGTGAGCTGTTTCCCCCCAAGGTAATGTTGGGAGGTGGATGCAAAGATGGCGTAAGCTGTTCTCAAAAGCTGGACTCAAGATATAATTATCTTGGTGTAAACTATTCCCTGATGTGTGACGCGTAAGAAAACCTTTGGGGGGCTGAACTCAAGATATGGTTATCTTGGTGTGAGCTGTTGCCCCACAGAGGACAATATCAAAGTTAGAGTTGCTCTACTAAGATGCGTTTTGGCCAAAAGTTAAGTATGTATACCCTGGGAATAATGTGAGTTGTGAGTGACGATCTCACTTAGGGGCAGTGTAGATCTCCCCTAGCTAGCACAATAAGATGTTTATGTTATAAGTAAGTTCCTAATAAATATGAAATTGGCATTTTGCCATTTTAAATAGTTCAAAAAAGAAAATTTTCCAAGGGCCATTACGAGGCCATATTGAATAAGATTTGAAAACTCTATAAGGGTCATTCGAGGACCATTACGAAAGAAGTTCTTTTAAAGAATACGATCCTCAAGAGGCTAAGTAAAGTGTTTTTAAGAAAAGAAAGAAAATTTTTAAATGTACATATCCTGTACATATTTTATGAACGTGTTTCCAAGTATAGTTTAAATGAAATTCCAAGTGAAGTATGGTTACATCTTAGTAATGCATCAAACATTTAAGCTTTTAAAAGTGCATACCTTACGAAAGAATGTTTCTTGCATAGCCTTTCTTACCAATTTGGATGTTTCAGGAGCTTTTAGAAAGAGTTATAAGCTTTAAAGAAGTTAGCTTGATTTATAAAGAAGTTAGCGTGATTTATAAATTATTCTTGGAATATATCAAGAGTCACTATGTTTTCAAAAGTGTGTTTGAAAGCATCATATTCGTTTCTTGTGCTACTTGATTACATGCCTGAATGCCTATTAAAAATGAAGATTGATAATTAAGGGCCTAGGAATGAGTTGAGGTGCTAGCATGAAGTATAAAAGTGGTAACCTTTCATTGGGGGGTATGATTGCCTAATATGATAGTATTGTATAAATACGTGATATGTAACTATTATTGGTATTACTACCTGCAAATGGTTTTGGTTTTAAAGAGTAGAGGAATTTTTACTGAGTGTGTGGTTGCTCATCCCTTTACTTATTTCCTTTTCCAAGTTTAGTTTGAGCAGGTATAAGAGACTTTGAAGTTATTTTGATGCCGACTCCTCAGAAATCCTTTGCCGGCTTTGCAAGTGTTCGATGCCTACCACGTTGTAAATATTTAAGTTTATTGTTGTAAGTGAAAGCATGCAGTCAGCTCTATAGTTGTATGTGTCTTACTTCAACCCTTGCATTAGTTGTTTGATTGTGAGTAATCTCAGGCGACTGGCCCGAGGGGTTGAATTTTGGGTTATTTTAGCACATGTTATACCTTATTACCAGCTTATAGGTGCCCTTAGCTGAGCTAAGACCCTAGAATGTTGCCAAAATAGGGAAAACTCTTGCAGTTTTGTTTTAGAATGACTATCTAAATGCTAATCCAAACCCATGATCTTCAAGAGCCTTAGGGATTTCCTTCTAGGAAGTTCCTGGCGGTGTGACCCCCTCTTCGGGTTGGGGGCGTTACACAAATGCTTAGTCAATATGGTCTAAAATCCTACAAATCACATAAAAGAATCATACCCAAGCATAAAATAAGAATAGGAGTATAAATTATAACATTAAGCACATAATTCTCCTAAAAACGCAGCAAAATAACCCTAAAATGATATACGCTTTTAACACTCATCAACTTTAGTTAGCTCATCACAAGTGGTCATGGAATCCGATGGCAATGAATGTAGCCAAGCACGCACCTTGTCCTTGAGAGAAAATAGGAATATGCAAAGGCGGATTGCATCAGTTGAGACACCGTTTAACTTCATTTTATCACACACATCCAAAATGATTGAGAGGTAAAGAGTGGGGTCCTCCATTGTGGATCCTTCAAATGGTGTTTGTTGAACCATTGAGACTAGTGTCTGCCGCAAATCAAAGTTGTTCACCTCCAATGTGGGTCTAGCTGTGCTAGAAGTGATACCTCGAACACCAAGAGTGGTGAAATCTCAGAGTGTCCTTCTTTCAGGCTGCCCTCTTGGTGGTTCCATCTGTGGCCAAGTTTCTTAAGCCTTGCACCTTTGCCTTTCTACCCTTTGCTTCTTTCTCTTTTTATGAAAAGTACTCTCAATTTTAGGATCACGTTCGTAAATGAATGGACTTCACATAAATTACCAATACCACCAAAGCAATCAAAAGTGGAAGAAAAAAAATGAAAGAAAAATACTTTGTCACTCTCACAAGATTGGCTCAATATTTAGCAATTTGGTCTCCTGCAACGGCGCCAAAAACTTGGTCAATACTGCAAGTGCACAGGTATTGTAGTTCAAAAGAAAGTACCATCCACAGAGACCAAAAGCAAAATTACCAAGTTCTTTCTATTAGAAAATGCTAAGCAATATCTTAATCGAGGATTTTGATTCGGTTATTTCTATCAACAGTTTCTAAATTCAATCAAGGAAAAACGTCTAGGGATTTATTTAATCAAGGAAGGTGTTGGATCATACGATTTAGCATGTGCATCTCTGTAAATTGGATAATTTCAAGGAATTGCAATCGATTCAGAATTTAGTCTATTCTTTCGAAATCGACAAATTGCCTAAACTAAACCAAAGTTGTTCTTTCAAACTAATTTGTCTTGGTCTAGATTCAGTATTTTTGTTTACTCATTCAGCCTCCCAACGTGCAGATTTCTCTTTCAAGCCATTGCTATGTTAAGCCCTATTAAGAAGTCTAACAATCAAATTTCACCTTTCAGTTCTTCACTAGATTGTCTCAAGGATGCAAGCAAATTTGGCCAAGTCCACTCACAACACGATAATTACTTGATAAAATGAAATCAAACCAACATGAAAGAAAACACAATTCTATTAAATTAAAATGATCCAACTACACTTACATGAACAAACAAATCCCTAAACAAGATTAACTACTCACTCACGATTAAAAATTAAACAATTAACTAAATGATTCAGCGAGATCTGAGTGGGAAAAGCTTAGCAATGATAGCTTCCAACAAAGTCTTCAAACCGCCAACAAAATCGAATTCCACGCTCAAGATTCTCACTTGCACACAAAATCAAACTAAAATTCTCACTATAAAAGATAAAATTTGAGAAAGGGGATGATTGTGGAAGATGAGGGAATCCTCTTCATTGCTGCCGATGGACATCCCTTTAAGCAAAAATTCGAGCTCTCTCAGCCACACAGCCAAAAGAAGACGAAGAGGCCGCAGTTACAAAGACACCAGTATTTGTGGTGGTCACCACGGTCGGGCCGTGGTGCCTGCTGGACCTATCTCTCTTGTTTTCTTCTTGCTTCATAGGCATGGTGACATTGGGGGTATCGTGGTGAGCCAAAACATGCTCCCACCAAGTGAAATGTTGGGTCAATCAGTCTGAAAACCTGCAATAATCATCAAAGAACCATACCCAGACTTAAATCAGGAAACGGAGTATAAAATATAACATCAGGATCTTAAAACCCCGAAAAGTGTCATGAAACTACCCCAAAGATAAAGTAATCAAAGGCACTTATAATAGTTAAGAGCATATAGGTAGATGTTGCATCTTCCATTATTATGTCCGTTTATTTTTCTTTGATCACAAGTGGAGACTTGCTTAAAGGGGGCATCTATAAAATTTTGAGCAGATAAATCCTCATTATCTTCTTGTTGATTCCCTTTCGTAGATTTTTTTGGCTTTTAGGAAAAACCATATAAAAGAATATAAAATTAACAAAAAGAGTTTTTGAAAACCCATCCCATGACAGCGATCAAGGAGTCATTTGTTGTTTGATTGACATGGCTTTGCAACATTTTGTTGCCATTGATCTAGGTGAAACTTTTGGTGAAATTTATCTTAGAAATGTGGTTTTCATTGTTTTGTCTTAAGTTGCAAGCTAATCCTTATAAGCCTCGAGCATGATTGATTATCCATAGCGACTGGGACATCTCTTAAAAACTAGTTACACTGATCTTTGTAGATATATCCGTAAGACTGAGCTTCAATAGACTAGTTCATTAATTTTAGTCTCATCGTTTCTTTTCATAAGTGACCTTTCCATTGTGCATTTCTTCTAAAACTTGATTTGTACGGTGTCTGCATTTTCCAAAGCAATGGAGGCGTTGATTGATTTTCCAGCTACATCAGCCAAACAATGCCTTGATTACCCATGATAATCCAATGAACTTACTTTTTTTAAAAAAAGATTAGTCACTGTGTGACGTACATCCTCTCAAATTAACTCCAAGCCTTCTTCGCTACTAAAAAACTAGATTTTTCGTTTAAACTTTCCGACGGATATGTTAGAATAATATTTTTCCCCCATTATCCGAAGGAAATTCCAACAGATTTGCATTCCACGGGAAACACTTTAGGAACCGGTGGAAGTTTC
>JAKOGI010000219.1:347500-350000 GCA_029747015.1 Carnegiea gigantea
ATATATATATATATATAAACATATATATACATATGTATTACAACTATTAGATTGTTAGTCCGACGCCATCCAAAAGGGATGAGTCAAATTTGAGGCATTGTAATTAGTGTGTTTGTGATAGCTGGGGACATAGACTATTGTTATTTCATCGTCTATGTAAGTTCTTCATAAAATTAATTAATTTCAATATTACTTTGTAGATGCAATTGATATCTTTCAGTAAGTTGTTTATCCTTCATTTTTATACTATTTATATTTTCATATAATCTGATTTGACATTAACCATTACAGATACCATTTATTATATCTCAATGTAAGATACTATTAATAGCCTGAAAATACTAGCCCAAAATTTTAGCCCAAATACTCATTAGGCTTAAAAGGAGAGAAAACCGAGGTCAAGAACTAAAATCATAAAAATGTAGAATTTGGATAAAATCAAAAATTTATTAAAGTTAAAGTTTAATTAATTTAACAAAATTAAAAACAAAAACAAGTAAACAAGCACCCCCATCCCTTCCCCTACTTCCCCCTTCCTTGTTAGAAGCCTTCTGATGTTGCATTTGCCCTCCCCACCATACAAACAAGTTACTGCCACCACCCCCCGCCGCCCTGAGATCGTCGGCCGTTGTGCCCAGTTTTTGATAGAGCCGCCGCCACCATCATCTCCTCTTTCCTTCTCCTCGCTTGGTTCCATTGAGATTGGGAAGGTAAAACCCTACGTCTCTATTAATCTTCACAATTTTTGTTGTTGATTGTTTTAGTAAATGTTTTGTTTAGATTAGATAAACATTGATTTGTGATTATCTAGTTTTGTTGATTAGTTTGAGGCTTGGAGATGTTCGAAAGTTTATGCGTGGTTGTGGTGAAATTAAGGTTTGGTGGTTGGATGTGAAGTTGTGTTCTGTTTCATTTAATTTTGTGAAATTTTGATAAATTTTAATTGTACCTAAATAAAATTAGTGAGCTATCTCTGTGTGTGTGTGTCTTGTGGATGTTGCCCTGGAAAGAAACTGCTTGAATTTGAGATTGAAGATGGGAGTAAAATGAGTAAAATATTAACTAGGGGAAATTTAAAAGTAATTTCTTAATCAAGCCATTGAAACTAATGAGGGTTTGTAATGGGCTCTTTTTTTAATTTGAAAATTGAATGAGTAACTATGTAAATTTGGGGTGGTTGTATAAGGTAACTAAGTTAATTGTGGAGGCTGAACCCTTTTAGTTTGATTTAAGTAATGACAAATAATAGGTTAGAGATGGGGTTAATGACTAATTAAGTGTTCTGTGACCTAAAAGGATAAAATACATGTTGATAATGCATAAGGAGATGACTACATGTTGCATTATGTTCACTTAGTTTACAAATGACCTATTCGTTTCTAATCAAAGCAAACGAATATGAAACAAATCCTACTTGAGGCCAAAGATAGTGAGACCCTTTGAAATTTGATATCGGGACATATACTTGGCATTGAAAAACACCCTAGAGTTGTAAGTGGGCCTTGCCTAGCCGAAGCCTATTTTGGAAATGAATCACTAAAACCCATAAATATGTCACTTTGAATAACAAAAATAAGGATAACCACAATAACAATTGCATCAATGATAATGATACTGATAATAAGGATAATATAACAATAGTAATAAAAATGGTGATAATGACATTGGTATTAATAATAATGCGTAAAACAAAGTTAAGTCTTAAACAACAACAACGTTAATGATATTCGAGACAAGAGCAATGATAACATTAGAAGAAAGAACAAATCAAATAAGGAAATAAAATCTATTTGTGTATTCAAATAAATAATGTTGGATGTATTCATAACTAGGAGAAGAACCAAAGAAATTTTGAATTACTTACCAAGCTTGAAAAATTAATAAAATTACCGAAAACCATACTAACCATAGAATTATACGTTTGGAGTAGAAGCGAGGTCATTTTTGTCATTTCAAGCTGTAAAAAGAATATTTTTACAAAAGGAGAGATTTCTAAAACTTAGGTATGTTTATTGTTGTGCTCTTCGAAAAACTCATATGCTTCTCAAATTATATAAATTTCGTAAAACATTCATGCAATGAATTAGTTTGAAAACAATGTTTTGTCACCTAATTAACTGGCCCCTATCAATTACAACCCTTAGTTTGAAACCAGTTATACTCTGTCCTGTCTTCGAACTAAAATGAATTGAAATGCAAGCACTCAACTAATTTGAATATAAGAGTTTATTTTATAACACAAGGACATACGTACTAGGTTTCGGCTCACTTTTCAAAATGTTTTGCATGGTTCTGTTTTAGATAAAAGATATGTGCATATCCCTCCTCCTAGTAAACCAGAAGGTAGCAAGAAGTAGATGAAAATCTCTGTACCATTATGTTGATGGCTAGCGATAGATGCTCGTAGTGATTCAAAACTAGCATGAAGCCTAAAAAAAGCTAAAAAGATGCATCGGCTATATTTTCTTTTGGATAAGCATGCCTTATGTAGGGATCTAGG